>JANEHU010002376.1:0-14335 GCA_027563435.1 Nasonovia ribisnigri | reverse complement strand
CACCAAATGATCACAAGACAACAGAGTTAATACCAAATGGATGGTTAATTAACAATAAATACTGTTGGTATCCATTATCATTTCGACTATCCACTATAAAAAGCCTCGCTAAATCTGAATCATTACCAGTTGTTGAGGAATGGGACAAATGTAAAATTGACATTCTTGAAAATAATATTGGTAAGCTATAATATAATATATACTATATACTGTAATAAAGAATAATATACTAATAATAAACAAGATATTTAAAGAATTTAGTTTGTAATTATAAGTATTGCTATTATATTTCAGATAGTTATGAGTATGGTCTTAAACTAATGCTCAGAGCAGCTAAAAATAAGCCATTATATTCTGAATGTGAACAAAATAAAGGTCGAGGAAAAAGAATTAAAAAAAAGTCTACATTTATAGAATTAGTTAAAGATTCTACTCCTTCGAGCTCTGATGATGATGACACCGATGATTTTGATCAAGAATTAAAAAAACGGAAGAAGATAGATCAGAATCAAATATTGTCGGAGTATCCTACTTTCCCGATAAATAAGCAAACAACAAGTAATAATTTAGAAAATTATTTAAAATTAATTAATATGTCATATTAAAAAAAATTATTTATATAATAAAGGTATAAACAATGATGAACAAGTAAAAAAACAATCATTTGAAATTGAAAAGTGTTCTGAAACGCTAGAAAGTTTAATTCAATCTACTGACAAATATGGTGAGCATTATTACATTATTTAATATCGCTAGTTCATAAAATAGGTTTATGTGTAGGAATTCAATTTTTTGAAACACAAGTTTTCTAATAATTTAAAATCTAAGGTAGTTTAGTAAAAAATTTTTAAATTATTTTTATTATAGACGATGAAGAACTACAGAATGGTGCATTATTTGCTTCTGAAAAGTTGATTACTTTTGATTGTAAACTGTTAGCAAAGAAAAATAAGCAAGGTCATAATTGTTTTTTTGACCATATGTCTGATATAAATAATACTAATGCTTTAATAGTTGCTTTGGGTCATACAATGTGCATGATATCTTGTTAGTATACATATTTAATTTATATATTTTTGGTTCTGTTTATAATTATATTAATTAACATTTTTGTTCAATTCTATCTTTCATTATTATATATATATGATTTTGAATAATATGATAATGCAATATTTATTTTATATTTCTTTGTGTAGCTGATATTGAAAAATTGAAAAAAAATTCTATTCATATGAAAAAAGATTTGGAATCCTATATGGATGAACTACATGAAATTCGGACCCATGGTGGTGATGCTAAAAATAGTTCATTTACAAGTAACAAAAATAATCAAGAACATAATATTCTTTCATCTTTTCCCTTTAAAGATGAAATTGATTTAAATATGATGGAAAATCAACTCCAGTGTGAAGATCTTCATTTTACTGATAAATTGGTATGTATATATTCATATCATATATAATAACTTAAAAAATATATTACCATATATTATATATAATAGCAATTTATGTTTATATTTTATCAAATTATTCAATTATTATATAGGTATCAGCATTTGTATTTGCTTCGGAAGGAAAAACCATTTCTAAAGTAACAAACAATTTACTTAAAACTATTTTCACTAACGAACTGGCATCTAAGTACAGTTGGAAAGGCCAAAAAAATAAAAAAAAACTTGAAGATTTACATATTTCAAAAGTTATAATAGGTATATAATAATATATGCGCTTTCAGTAATCATATTTATACTTAAATTAATTTGAATCTAATTTCATGGTTTATATTATTGTGTATAATAATAATTAATGAGTAAAATGTTATATTCTGTTTAGCGGCAGTTCGTAAAAAATTCCACAATATTGATAATTGCAAACAAGAAATTATTACTAGTATAATGAGTTGGATGGCACAGGCACCTACTAGATTACAAAGGTAAATTAGTTGTTTTATGGATGAACAATTGCACTTTTACATGTGTTTATGTAATGTAAAAACGTAACCATTATTACAAAAACATATTAATTGATTTTTTAATATTTGTTACAGATCAAATTCAACAAAATCTGCAAACAATTCCAACATAAATGACAACTAATCAATATTTTATATTTATGAGGTACATTTATATTTTTAATTTTAAAATATTACAAATTTGTAAATTATACAATCACTTTTATTAAAATTATTCATTTTTTTACTATACATTTTTATGATAACCAAGGTTAATAAATAAGGTATTCAATTTGCTTTTGTGTTTTAAAATTTTTTTTTTTATTGTAAGATTTATTATATCTTTTACATTAGAATCTAAAGTTAACATGATATAATAACCAAAGTTTTTTTAAATAAAATTAATTTTTTATATTTATATTTTTTTTATTAAGGATATGCATTATTATAATTATGTTAATTTATTTTTTATTGTATATCATTAATATATATATATATGTATGTTTATTTTGTAATTGGACTAGCTATAATAAATAATATTATATTCATTTGGTGGTATTAATTAATATATAATTAAATATCAATGAAATTATAAAATAATAAATAAAGTATTATTATTATTATAAATTGTATAGATTTTTTTACAAGTATCCTATAACTCTAATCAGATAGCAATGGTTAATACATATTAAATCATTTTTTAAACATAATTGTATTATATCTAAAGTTGGACATTTTAATATTTTAAATATAATTTTTTTATCATGCTGAAACATTTTTAAAATATTATTTTGGTATAAAAAAACCCTCAAAATACATATTTAATATATTTATAAAACAAGTTAAAAACGTTTTCCTAATATTTTTAAAACATAATTTCGTAATAAGGAAAAAATCAGAAAAAAATATTTTTTAAACATTTAATACAAAATCTAAAGCTGGCCATTAAAACATTTTAAAAATAAATTTTTAATGTTTGAAAAATATATTTGAGATATTATTCACAACATATTAAAAATATTTTTATGCTGCCTGGGACACACGGGACTCATGTGAATTCGTATTCAATAAAAGTATTTAGTTAAGTGAATCTAAAACTATTTATTTATTACCTAATAAGATCCTCCGGGAATCAATCTAAAAATAATATAGTTGTTTCCACATCGAAGACGAATCTACAATCCCACAACGGACATAACCGAAAAGGAAACACAACAACTGGTGGCAGCGGTGTTCGTTGTCGAAGCAAATTATATTCAAAATAAAGAATTCACCAATAAAAAAAAAAAAAAAAAACATAAAAACTCAAAATAAGTAATATTTACAATATACAGAATATTTAATATATTAGATATTACTTCAGCTAAGTACGCACCAGTGCGTACCATACGTGCGATTAGTATATTATTAGTATTAATCCTCGTCATCAAAACTAGCGTCGTCAATTATTCCGCGAAGGAGGCGCTATTACATATATTTCCAGTGAGGACACAGTCGGCAGAACGCACTCACGGAACACACACGCAGAAGAGACGCTACAAAAGTAGTCACAGAGGCGCTTTACTGAAATTCTAGTGAGGACGCGCAGCAGTGCGTCGCACTTGCAATTTTCGAAGTCAGCATCTTGAAGAGACGCTAAGTCAAAAATCAAAATACAACAGTCATCGGCGCAGTCACCGCCGCCGTAGCAGTCACAGCCGTCGCCGCCGCCGCCGCCGCCGCCGCCGACGTCCTTTATCCTCGACATTGACAGTCAGTGTAAGTGGGTCACAGTGTCACACACGGCAGAGCCAAGCAGCGTCAATCAGATGATGAAGTACAATATGCACGGTACAAACATATATATCATATGGATGGTACTGTAAGTAATTAATTGTCTCTCTTTATTTTTATATAAATAAATAGGTACTTCAAATAACTAAAAACATATATGCATATACACTACATATAAGATTTTTTTTTCTTTTTAAATTTTTATATTAAGTCATATAAAATATATAAGATTTCATGTCAACGTATACGAGTAGTAGTGACGATAGCAGTTCGAATCACCCTGAGCTAGATCCTGAATATACTCCACCCTATAAAGTAAGAACAAATTCACTTGAAATTTCTAGTAGGGTAACGAGATCTAAAACACAAAACTTACGTAGGCGTTCCAATAGCCTAAGTTCCATAATTTCTTTAATAAATTTAGAAGATAATACTCCTATTTTAAAACCAGAAGTCATAATGCCGCCAGTAGCACTATCTTTCGAGACCTCCATAAATCTTATACCCAAATTTAACGGGGAGTGTGCACAAGAAGTGTACCCATTTTTAAGTACATGTGACTTCGTAATAAAAACAGTTAGTGAAGACTGTCGTCCCGTACTCCTACAGACTATTTTAACTAAATTAGCAGGAAAAGCTTTCGCAACGACGCAACACCGAGAGGTGAAGTCATGGGAAACATTGAGAGGATTGTTGGAAGTAACATTTTGTGCGAAGAGGACCCCAGGATATTTACAATTGGAATTAACCACAACTAAACATAAAGCTGGAGAAACAGTTCAAGAATACTCCTCAAGGGTTGAAGCACTTTTACACGAACTGTGCAATGTCAGCACTGCTAAAAGGTCTCCAATAGACCAAAATGTCCAAATATTTTTACTATTAAACAAATATGTAATAACTAACTACAATAAGTTGAACTTACCACATAAAATGTAAACAAAATAATAATTTGTCATATGAAGATTGTGAAATAAAAATTATTTGGGGTTCGGGTTAACAAGAATGTTTTATTCGGATTTTGAAAATAGAGTCATTTGGTATATATGCGTTTCGGGAGTTTGATTTTTTAAAACATTGTCAAGGGTGTTATGGGTTCTGGTTAATTTGAGTGGCCCTGGTTTTTAAAGTACCATTAGCTCACTATTGATTCATTATTTGTCAAATCATTGTTTATGCAACCCGGAATTAAGCACATAATTAACAATTTATCTTTTTGATGTAAGTAGGTATTCAAAATATATAATCAACTAGGTACAGTTCTAACCGTGATGCACATACAATATATTATACATTTATATACATATCCTCACTAATAATAATTTAAATGGTTACATGTGATTAAAATGTATTTATTTTCTATCATATTTTGTTGTCTTAATAACTGGTTAAAATGGAACAATGGCCCAACCGATATTGATATATGATTACGGGGTCCGGGCCATAAATCACCGCAACTAACGAACGAGTAGTCACAGACGGATTTTAGTTGTATCATTATCTTAGTTGGGCTCTATTATATTTATTATGGCAATAAAATAATAATAATAATATAATATTAATTATCAATAATTATTTTTTATTTTACGACAATGGATATTAACTCGATTTCTCATTTACTAATTTTCTTATTTTATTTGATTCAAAAACGAATAACTGTAGATATTGAAATTTATATCATATGTTTATTATTTTAATTCCTCATTTTGACTCATTTTAAGAAGTTTACGGACATTTCAAGTATTTTTTTTATAAATGTCAATCAAATATTATTTTTTTGGTCAATAAGTGTGAAAATTGAATACAAGACTCCTGATGTATTGTTATAATAGCAGTTGAAAAATATTAAAAACACATTGGTATAAATTTTATTATAAGCATTTAAAGTTCGAATTTTGACAAAATGTATCAAACTTAAAATTTAAAACTGATTTTGTAGTAAAAAATGTATTAAATATTCAACTTTTATAGCTAAGGATTGAAAATTTAAAACAAAGTTCCACGTGAATAGGAAAATAAATTACTTTATTCCCAATAATATCATCAAATACATTTAGTTGTAATATGTATACGGTGACTGACAGTATTTGTTCAGAATCGTTTCTCGTATATAATTAATATATTGATATTTTTATCATTGTTGTTTTTACATTTTTATTTTTGTTTACATACTATAGTTTTCATTTCGTTTTCTTCAAAGCAGTATATTTTTTGAAGTGCTTCGATATATCAATATTTTAAATCAAATTTTAGATGAGTAGTTTATGAGTTATAAATTATTAAAATTTTAGTTGTGAGAAGTGGTTCATGTTCTTCCATTACTATCTAACAGGGTTTTATATATATAGAACATGTCCTAAAAAAATCATCATCCATTATAATATTATTTCCAGCTCGGGGAACATAATATGACACCGGTCCATAACTGTGCAAACCAGTCCGCCCCTGGATCCCTCCCTCGATCAGCAACAGGCGGAGCCATATAATTTACTAAGACACTCCACCATTACGGTGTTGCTTAATATTAATTACGACCATAATAATATGTGCGGTCATTCTACCATTATAACTTTCATCGCGCACGTAACTAAATACTCATTACTGTCATTCGATTGTAATTGAAATCGTGTAATTAACATGTTTAATTGTTTACTCAAAATAGAATTTTATATTTAATTTCATTATTCCATATTTGTATGCGCTTTTTGCAGTCAATGATATTGGTGGATCCAGGGGCGCACGCTGGATTTTAAATGGATGGGAGCGGAGGGCTTGAAATTTTTTATTTTTTCTACTCCAATAATTTCCGATTAATATATATATATTAATATATCAATTATATTTGGTGAGGTGTTTGAAAATGTTTGTACAACTTCAAAATTTCAAATTTTCTAATGCAAAAAATGATCTAATCCTCAACCTCGATAGAGGTTTTAGAAAGCAAATTGGACCTAGTCGGTACTTTTTGGGGGCCAAAATTCTCAGTACTTGTTAAATTAATCGGGAAAAACAAAATAAATCAATGAACATTTGTTTAAAATGTTTGGTAACATTGGTTAGACCGTATATTAACTTGGTATATTGTATTTTATTTTTCTAAAAATGTAACTAAAAGTTATACGTTAGGTCTAATTGCTTAAAAATGTAATATAAAGTTCCTCATAAGTATTTACTATAGCTATTTAAAAACATTAACGATACTTCATAGGAACAATTATTTTTTATAAGCATTTAAAGTTCAAATTTTGACAGGGTGGACCTAATAAGGTAATGATACTTCTATAAACTGTTAAAATATATTCTTGATCTGCTCGAGATCGACCAGGCCAAACTCCCATTCAACCGAGAACTCCTATCGAAACGAATGATTACCTCTCTTTCAGGTGGCCAACATGAACACGAACTTCGCAGATAACCTGGGCTTATTATATTAACTAGTAAAAGGCACATATTTTACAATACGATCATGAATTAATAAACAATATGTAGTCACACCTGTAAACGATTTTGAAGCTTCAATTTCCAATTAAACATCCACTGCTGAGGCTGTAGCTGAATAGTTCTGTTTCGAAGTATCGATGACTATTATTGTAGCGTTTGATAGAAAAGTAGGACTCAATATCGGGTTCCGTTCGTATTGTAGAATATGTGCCTTTTACTAGAGAAGTAAGAAAACTTGTGTAAATATAATTAGGAATTAATTTATAACAATAAAAAAATATTTTATCTAATAATTTGTGTTTTTTTTCACTTGAAATAATTGCTTCAATTTATATTACGGTTTGGTAAAAAAAATATTTTGATATATATACGGTAAATATTTTCGAGTAAGCGGAAAAACTGATTTTGAGTGTGCAACCTCCCTGTAATTTTAAAATGCGGTGAATATTTTGTGTAAGGTGAGAATTCATGGACAAAAAATGTGAAATCTCCCCGTAAAATGCTATACAATAGAATGTGTTGTGTGAGCGACAAACAGGTGGACAACGAATGTGTAATCTCCCCGTGATTTGTGTTACGGTAAAATCGGCGTGCTCGCGAGTGAGACATTCCCGCTTGAACGTTGTGAAATTACCGGCTACCGCAGTGAAAAAAAAACGTACCGTGAACATACAAATATATACAACTTATACGCCTGTAGCCGTAGATCGTACGGAAACGAGATATCGACTATACATTCAACAGTTAGGTACAGGTATTAATGTATTATACGGTGTTAAGCTATTGGTATAATAACATTATCAAACGACTTTTGTACTTTTTATATCTCCCGAGAAGTGCGTACAAATACGCATTAAGCACATTAAGCCTACAAATAAAATATATAGTACAACGAACAAAACGCTACTAGGAACGGGTAAAAATAATATTATTTATTACAGTAGAAACTCGATTAACCGTCACTGTAGAGACCGGGACATTGACTGTCGAAAACGGTTAACAAAAATACTATACACAACATAACTTTTAAATAAACGTATATATTTTATGTAATTTGCAGACAAAAATAATAAAATATGATAACACTAATCCGCATACACGGGTTACTCGTCAGTCACTGGTTAAATTTAATTTAAAACTATTCAATTTGTCCGTTTTTCGCATTTATTACAATGATATTACAAACTATTTTTATACACTTGATTGTCACCGCGTTAGGCACCGCGACAAGTTTATCGTGATCGCATAATTAATTTTTTTTTTACGGTGACCGGTGACGGATAACAGAGAGTGACGGTCAATCGAGTGACGGTTAAACGAGTTTCTAATATAGTTAAATAGGTATCTACTAATAGGTTGCCTACCTTTTCAAATTTATCACTGATCACCGAATATGCTCTAAAAAAATGGTAAAATTAAGATAGATGCTCTGAGAACCAAACAAACACTAAATATATACAAACATATGCAAACATATGTGAAATATGGTTTTTTAGAGATGACCGTTGACGGAAGTTTTATTGTATGACAATATTATCTTAGTAAAAGGTTGTTTATCTGTAATGGATACAGAAGCAGTTGCATTTTGCTGTTTAGGTACCTACCTACATATTTTATTTATTGATTAATAATAATAATAATAATAAATTAATAGGTACGCGTCAAAGGTTGGCTTGGTGGATAATAATAATACAAAAATTTAATAAATCGTTTAATAAAAAATTTTAAAAATCTATCTCTTTATAGTTTAAAGCACATTTTTAAACATGATTTTATCAGAATAAAAATATGATCATCATATTTCTTATTACATTGATATGTAAATTAAATTCTTACCCTCATTGTAAAAATGACTATCATTGTAATGGTCTGTTTCATCACAACATTCCAGTATTTAATATATTGTAGTTTCTTTACTTTATAATAAATTGTCAGTATGTTCGTACAATTGACCAACTACTAAGGAGCAAGGACAAATTGATAACAGTAATAAATTATATCATACTAAAAAATATGATTCCTAGTAATACATCACATAGCCTACCTATTTCTGTTTGTTAGCCACCTTGGCTTTTGTATACATGTCAATGTTTCCCACTAATCATAATAAAAATTTTCTATTGCTGTATAAATCTTTTCTACATTAAAATAAGAACACCTCTAAATATACAACTAATTCATTTCTAAATCTTCAACAGTAGATACATCTATACTATTTTACACAGGTTATACAGAGTTAAAACATATACACGATAGTATTGTTATAATTTTAATTATTAAAAAATTGGTGTTATCCGAGATTGTATACTTTTAAAATTTTGCAATACAAGAATACTATAATTTTGTATAAATTTAGATTTCTTTGATTTATTCGAACAAAACAACAAATACATTAAATATGAAATCGACAATTATATAATATTAAGAAATATTATATGGATAATAATATTTTAAAATTATTTATAGATAATTACACTGATAACTAAAATTCAAAAAAAAACTACTCATTTTGAGCTTTTACAGACATTTTCAGTATTTTTTTTTTTTTATTAATAATAATAAAATTGTATTCGTTGGGTCAAAAAGTTTGGAAATTGAATACAAGTTTGCTGGTATATAGTTACAATATAAGTTATAAGATATTAAAAATACATAAGTTTTTTTTTATAAACATTTAAGTTAAAATGTTGACGAAATTTTTCAAATTGAAAGTTTACAAATTATTAAGTAGGTACTTTGTAAAACTTACTAATTTATAAAATATTCAACTTTTATAGAATAAAAAATTTAAAACAAGGTCCCACATAAATGGTTAATTTTATAACCGTAAAATCTATAAAATATATAAACTCAGTTTTTTTTAATATTTGTTTGAAATTCGAATTTTGACGAAATGAAATATAAAATAACCAAAAATAACGATTTTAGTTATTTTGTTGTAATTTAAAAACATTATTCGTAGGTACATGAAACTACTCAAGTGTATGATTATATTCAATTAATATTGAAATATGACAATATACAAATAATAATAATTACAGTAGAACCTCATTAATCCGGACTAATTGGGGCTCTAGGTTGTCCGAATTAATGAAAGTCCGGATTAAACAAAATAACCAAAAATCGTAAATTATAAACTTATAAAAATTTTATTGCATATTTTATTAAACCATATATTATTAAACCTAAAAAAATAGTAGATACATACATAATTGTATTACATACATATAATCATTACATACATAGTATTAAGGCACACTTTCGTTATTCACATTTGAATAACAATTACTAGCGTAATTTCTTATTTACGTATTATAAACGGCTGTCCGGATTAAGCGAAGTCCGGACTAATGAGGTCCGGATTAATGAGGTTCTACTGTACCTTACCAGCTACTGTATTAATAATTAAAATATAAATAAACCTATATAACGTAAGGATAGTTTCGTTTTTCCGATAGTTACATTTTTGTCATAGCTATTTGACAAAAATATTTTATTTCTAATAAGTCGTAATTTTAAAGTACCAATTTTTAAAATACATTATTATTTATACCACATATATAAAATAAATAATAATATGTTCAACAATATCATCGTCTTCTAATTTCTATGGTTCTTAAGGAAATTACGGGAAATGTTTTCTTCATACTTCTTAGACCAGGAAGCGGTGGTAAATTATGTAATATACTATTCGCATTGTCCGAATTTGATTTTTAATGTATGTATGAATTGTTGGACAAAATATCCATGTTATTGAGATTAATTTTAAATTTTAAAGAACTTTAGATTCAAGATATTATTGTTAAAATGAAGTGAAATAATTGCATTACTTTTATATTTATTTTGGGCACGTTTTAGACTTTAAATAGAAAAAGTGATTCCTAAAAAGCCTAGTCAAGAAACAGTCAATTCAACCATTTTTTCAATACTACAATTTTATTTAACTTCTGGATTTATGTATAATAGACTACACGAGTCAGCAGATGATACAGGTGAATTACACACAAGCCGAGTCCACACGATGATAGTAAAACGCGATAGTTGCTATCGTGAAAGCTGCTATCATGAGAGTGTCACCGTGTGAACAGATTGATAGTCACTATCAAACTATTGCGATAGCGACTCTCGTACTATCAGGCGTGCTTGATAGTGTGAGAGTTGCTATCATGAGAGACGTGGTTACTATCACCAAATATCACCGTATGAACGTATCAATCAGACTATCGTGAAAGTATTTATAAATGGTTATCAATTTTAATTTATTTTTAGAATATTGTAATTTGTTAATTGACTATATCAAATATTAAATATTAATTGTCCTCTGCTGACTGCCATATAAATTAAGTATTTTAAGTGTTGTTTTTCTTTTATTTCTTCAGTATAAGTACTTATAAACAATTATTATGACTAAACAATTCAATATATTTGATTTTTTGGAAGAGTATGAGAAGCTACCATGTTTATGGGATAAAGACAGTGATGATTTTAAATTGAGAACAAAAAGAGATAATGCAGAAGAATATCTTCTCAAGACGTTCAACATAACTACTGTGAAAGAGTTGAGGCAAAAAATAAGAAGTATAAGGTGATATTTTATAAAATTACTAAGCTATCTACCACATTGACCTAGGTAGATCGTAGATATATTATTATTTATTGATTACAACAGTCGTAGAATATTATCTTTCAGATGCACTTATAATCAAGAAGTGTCAAAAATCAAATCGTCAATGACAACAGGGTCTGGCTTGAATAATATATATAAACCAAAGTTGGTTTGGTTCGATTTGGCAAACAGTTTTTTAAAAAAAACTCATCAAAATAAAAATGAAACAGATACAAATTTGGCAAGTATTTTGTATTATTGCTTGTATTATTATTTTTCAATATATTTATAATGTCTTATTCAATCATTCGATCCTGCATGTAACTGCACCTTCCCCCATAAAATAATCAGCCAAACTGTCTCTTTTGTCTTTTGCTTCATTTAAATAATTACGTTGACTTGTTGCTGCTATGTTTATGACTCCAGTGGATTGTGGTTCTTTTCTCCATTGTCCAGGGATGAGTATACCATTTTCTAGATCTTCAATATCTTGAATGATTTCTATTGTTTGATTTAAACTACTTTTTCTGATCCAATTGTGGAGAGAACATGCAGCCTTAACAAGTTTGACTACAGTACTTGGTAAAAGACGTAGCGGTCGTCTAAACACTCTGAATCTGCTTGACAAAATACCAAAACCGTTTTCCACTATCCGCCTAGCCCGACAATGTCTGTAATTGTATATTTTTTGTTTCTTTGTTAAAATGTTACGCCTTGGATATGGCTTCATCAGATATTTTGTTAATGGAAATGCCTCATCACCCAACATCACAGCTTCATCTGGCAAGTTTAATTGATTTTCTTCAATAGCCTTTTTTAGTGTACATTTACTAAAAATACCACCATCTGATGCACTTCCATAAGCACCAACATCGATGCAGGTAAAATTATAGCTGTGATCTACCAGTGCCAAAAGCACAATACTAAAACTGCCTTTGTAGTTATAAAAATTAGATCCCGAATTCGATGGACATTCAATTATAATGTGTTTTCCGTCTATTGCTCCAAAACAATTCGGAAAATTCCACGATAAATTGAAACCATGAACAATAATGTCCCAATCATTTTTTGTTTTTGGAACCTAAAATAAAACAATAAATAAATCATTGAACAGAACCGGAAGGAATACATAAAAGTTATATTTATTCTAAATAAATATGACAAAAAAAAAAATATTATTATTTTATATCAGATAATATTACAATATATAATAATGCATAAATAAATTTCAGATATTAACACCAAAAGGAAATTCCACGAATAGTGAAGTCATATCTCAGGAAAAATTTGAAGATTCACTAGTAGAATCAAATGATCACTTGGAGCAACTAAGACAGAATATTGATGATACAAATTCTGATGTAAATACTTCACAGCCCACAAGTAAAATTAAAAAAAAAAACATACTGATGACAAAATCAAAAAAAAAAACAAAAATTGATGATTCTTTGGACAACGCTGTTGATGCATTAAAATATGTTTGTTCTAAACAAGCAAATGAAAACGAATTTGTTTTATTTGGAAAGCTTGTTGGAACTCAACTCCAAAAACTTCCATTACAACATGCACTAAATGTACAAAACGAAATTCAAAATTTGCTGATTAAAGAACGCCTCAAGGCTATGTCGAATCAATCAAATTTGCAGTGTCCTGATTATAATTTAATGTCCACTAATGATATATCTATGTCAATAGACCATACTGACCATACTGAAATTTTAAATTTCAACCACAAGATGAACGACCATCAAATGTGACTCTATTCTATAATAATTGGAAAAATTGAACTTGGTATTATGTGTTATGAACAATCTGTAGTATCCAAAGACTGGATTTTTTTGAATTTTAGTTGAAATAATTTATGGTTTAATAAAATCTTTCATAAATTTGTAAAGAACAAATTATAAAATATGTTAAATTTAAGACATACTATGTACCTATTTGTTAATATTACCATATGTGTTTAAAGGAAATTATTATTATATTATAATATTATAACACAGTTAACTATTATTATTATTAAGTTCTTAATCTAATGAAAGACTAAATGTTTATGCATAAATTTAAAAAAAAAATCAAATAGCTAATGATAATTTATATAAAAAAGGTTAGTTATATAATAATTTTAGCTATTTGTTTAATACTATGTTTTTAACTTTTTATCTTAATATTAATGGTACTATTTATTTGTTAATATTACCCTCTGTCAAAAATAAATGAAAGGAAATTATGCTATTACACTTTAAAGTGTATGGTGAAAATTAATAAATGTGTTTTTCTACCTGGATAAATTCTTTTAATCCTGCATATATTGCATCGAAAACATCAGGCATAAATTCACTAATAGCAGATTTTGAAACCCTGTATAAATATTGTAGAGATGTATATGAGTCTCCGGTTGCTAGAAATCTTAATGCTATTTCTAATTTAATTCTCGGTGTTAATGCCTCTCTCATAGCTGTATCTTGTTTTGAAATTTGGTCTTTAACCTGCAAAAGAACATAGGTAAATTATATGTTAATTATTTTTCATAAATATAATAAAAGTTTTGTTGTCATTACCTTT
>JANEHU010002375.1:0-10605 GCA_027563435.1 Nasonovia ribisnigri | reverse complement strand
TCGATGACATTGATGAAGGAACAGGATCCTGATGAAGTAATGGTTGATTTAATCCAAGTAATTCGTTAATCAGTGCTTCACGGAACTGTGTAATTTTAAGTTTATTTTGTGGTGTGTTTAAGTTATGTACTATAAGTGCATTTACTACAGCAGTTCCTAATAAAATCTCCGTCGCCACTTTGTGGTACCATCTAATTGACTTCCGTACTGGACTGCTGTAACTCGATAGTTGATCTGATAGGTCAATCCCAGCCTTACCTGAATTATAATCAATTATGATTTTTGGCTTCATAATTGTTTCATTATTTCTATTTTTCTTTCCCGTATCTACCATGGTGATGTTATGACGAGTCGATAGCATAGTGACATCTCTTTTATCGCGCCATTTGGCTACCACAACCCCGTTCAAATTTTCTTTACCTATTATTTGTCCAGGTTTTAATTTTGATTTTGTGACCTCTGGAAGCTTAACTCTGTTACATCTTAATGTACCTACTAAATGTGTTTCATTTTCTAAAAGTGCGTTAGCTAGGTTGAGTGAAGTGTAAAAATTGTCAGTAATAATAGTTCTACCAGCGTTTAAATATAAAGAAGTCAAATTCATTACAACATTACACCCTAATCCTCTGCCATCATTTTGTCCTTTTCCCGCGTAAACTTGAATGTTATACGTGTATCCATTTGCACCACAAAGCTTAAATAATTTAATGCCGTATTTGTGAGCCTTACCGGGAATGTATTGTTTAAATTTTAATCTACCACGGAATGGAACCATTGTTTCATCAACTGCCATCATTTCCTCTGGTTCCATTGCATTTTGGAAATTATTAACAATTTTGAGAATTAAATTTCGAACTTTAAAAATCCTGTCATTTTCGGGGGCTTGCTCATTATCCGAAAAATGCCAAAAACGAAGAATCAATTCAAATCTATTTCTAGACATTATGTTTTTTGCTACACTGTTTTTATACATTATTTTTAAACTCCAATAATCTTTAAGGCTTGGCATTTGTACTAATCCCATCCACATTAGTAAACCCAAAAATTGTTTTATTTCTGTAGCATCGGTAGGTGTCCACTTCGAAAATCTACTAGATTTAGTTAATCGCAATTTAGATAATACTTGATCTGCATTTCTATTTGTTTCTAAAACTATGAGGTCGATAATTTCGTCAGTTATAAATAATTTTAAATATTGCAATGCAGTCGCATTGTTTGGAATTTCAACTTTAAAACCAGGATTTTTACTGAATATAAATTGTTTTTGGTGATGACCTGTAACATCATTCCAAGTATGTTCAATAACGGGTCTTTGTGATTTAGTTATTTCATTAGATTCATCAAAATTATTACTATCTGCAATGTATAGAAATACCAATTAGGATAAATATTATAATTATATATTTTTTTTATTGCGTGTGGAAAAAAGTATTGCAAATTTAAAATATCAGGTATTTTGGATAATTAACAAACATAAACTACCTACCAACCAAAAAAAAAACACATTTGTTAAAATGACCATTAACTTTAAAACAAACTTAATAAAATAGTTTATAAATAATAAGATCAAAGTAAGATTTTTATATACCTAGTTAAAATTAAAAAATATGAAATATATTTGGTAAATGACAAAATATTTACTTACCACTGTCACTTTGAATATTATCGGATTCATTTGAAGGAACATAATGCTCGTCTTCATCAGAGTCGTCAAATTCACTAAAAGAACTGAAGTCGTCATCTATGTCATCTAAAAGTTCCCGCACAACACTTTCATCACAGACTTTAAGCCGTTTTGGTCGAGAACTCATTTTGATACCAAATATAAAATAACTCAACAGTCGATAATTTACTGTAAGGACGCCGGCGACCGTATGATAAAACCACGTATTATGTTAGCGCCATGAGGCCGCCGGCGGCCGTACTATTATTATAATTTATTAATAATCTTCAAACAATAATAAACCGATTGATATTAGAATCGTATTTTTAGGCCTATTGGTTCTAAAATTATCACTCGGTACATTTTACGAATGTTGTCCGATATATACGTAAAGCATTATAAAAATAAACGTCTGTGCGGCCGTACGGCGGTCAACGTGTTAATTAATTTTAATCTATCAAAACCTACAACTGCACTAAATGGTCTTTTTCCTACTTGTTCCCCACTAATGTCATTTACGACGTACCTATCGAAACGTAACTCACGACTTATTTGGTAAGGACCTTTATACTTCGGTTCTAATTTACGACTTTGACCAGTCGCCGGAGCCTCCCATTTAACCAGTACTAGGTCCCCCTTCTGATATTTCGTTGGTGTCGCTATACGACTTGATATTTTTTTCTCTTCCTTCAATCTATTTTGCTTTAATAATTCTGCGGGGTTTATGTCTTTGACAGAAGTATTCTTTTTTTTGTTTAACTTAGCGATTTCAGCAGCTAACGGATTATTTACGGGACCTTCAGCCGTATACTTATGTATTATTTCGAACGGTTTTGTTTTGGTTATACGATTCCCGCTATTATTCAAAGACCATTGTACCTCCATTAACTTTAAATCCCAATCTTTATTTTCTTCGTCTTCCGTGGTCATTGCTAAACACCGTACTACTATGCCATTTATTATTTCTGCTTGACCATTGCTACGCGGACTCTTTGACGAAACTTTAACATGCATTATATTGTGGTTTCGACAAAAACGCTCAAACTCTGACGCGGTAAACGCTGTACCTCTATCGGTTATCAATCTCGTCGGTTTACCGTAGTTACACAAAAACTCTAACACACAATTTACAGTTTCGACAGCAGTCACATCCTTAACGGCCTTTAATACAACATAATATTTACTAAATCCATCAACAATAGTTAATACATATTTATTTTCTCTTTCAGTCAGGACAAATGGACCTAAATGATCTAAATGAACTGTATGAAAAGGTTCGTTACCTTTATCTAAAGGGTGCCAATACACATCCCCAATTTTAGGCGTCTTATAAAACATACAATTAACACATCGATTTATATATTTAGTTACAAAGTCCCTCATTTTTGGAAAATAAAAACACTCTTTTACCTTGTTCAAAGTTTTGTCTATACCTAAATGTGACAATTCTCTATGCGTTATACTAACTACATCATACCGTAATTCTTCAGGTAAAAATAGTCTCCACCTCCCTTCTGTAAGTCTATACAATCGTCCACTTTCTACTATGTACTTGTTTTCGACGGTGGGGTCTTTCGTTTCAATTTTGGTAATTATATTAGAAACTTCCTTATCACTTCGTTGTAATGCGGCAACCCAATCAGTCGTAATACGTATATTAAATACGTGCAAACTCGCGACCTCCGTATCCGACGCTGATTCCACGGGTCCTCGACTCAATGCATCTGGAACCAAGTGTTTATCTCCCCTTATGTATTCAATAGTATAATTAAACTCAGACAACTTCATAAACCATCGTCCGACACGAGGGCTTAAATCTTTTTTTTCGGCGAGTAATTTTAAACTATTACAGTCGGTCTTAATTATGAAATGTATACCAATTATATAAACTCGAAACCGTTCCAACGAACAAACGATAGCTAACGCCTCTAATTCAAAAGAATGGTATTTCGACTCCTCACTGGACGTCCTCCAACTATAATAACTCACTGGATGTAATTTATTATCCGATCCGACCTGCATCAACACCCCCGCTATACCATTTATACACGCATCAGTGTGAACTTCCGTGTGTGCATCCGGGTTATATATTGCCAATATGGGTCGACTACACAGTAACATTTTAATAGTCTCGAATGCATCATTTTGCAATTTTCCCCACTCATAGCGTTTATTTTTACTCAGTAGATCCGTCAAAGGCTTGATTATAATTGCAAAGTTTTTTACAAATCTGCGAAAGTAACTAGCCAAACCAATAAAACCTCTCACCGACCTAATATTTTCGGGTACAGGGAAATGTTTGACATCCGTTATTTTACTCTGTCCCGGTTCGACGCCATGTCCACTTATCTCAAACCCTAAATAATCGATTTTTTTCATAAAAAATTTACATTTGTCCAACCTTATATTTAACCCTGCGTCCTCTAACGATAATAAAACTAATTTTAATCTATGTAATCCCTCTTCTACGTTGTTACTTGGTATTATTATATCGTCTAAGTATGCTAATGCCACCGAATATAATAATTTGCCTAGCGCGGTATTAATCATACGGGAAAATATAGCTGGGCAATTAGTAGGTCCAAACGGCATGCGTTTAAACGTATATTTACCGTCGGGAGTTACAAAAGACAATTTAGCACGAGTATCAGGGTCATTAATTGGTACCTGGTAGTATCCCGAGAACAAATCTAAACTGGTGAAATAAGTGTTACCATGAAGTTGGTCGATTTGATCGTCGATCCGCGGCAGTGGATACTTGTCCGGAACAGTTATTTTGTTGATTGTACGATCCACACACATACGTACGTCTCCTGTCTTCTTCTTAACGAGGAGTATAGGACTGGCGTACTCCGAATTGCTGTCTTCCACGATGTTCGCATTCTTCAACTCGTCCACCATGTTTCGAACTCGTTCTCTTTCGTAATAAGACAAACGATACGGTCGATACACAATTGGTTTGTCATCTCTCAAAATCAATTTCATTTCTGCCAAATTGGTACAACCTACTTGACGTAAATTTCGAGCTATGATGCCTTTGTGTTCATTTAAAAGATCTTGTACACGTTCAATTTCGTCGGCGTCTAAATCACTTTTGATTTCTTGCGATTGGACTGCTTCTGTATTTACTTCACGTTCAGTCGTCGGAGTGATATCCGATTCAGTGAACAACGCTCCTCTGGTTACCGTGTCACCTTTTTTTACCATATAATCACTGTCCGATAAATTTAGGACTGGTATCGTGGCACAACCTCGGTCATCCGTCGAGACCAAGCATCTTGGAACCATTTGTTGTGTCACCCTAATACCGCCTTCGATACATAAATCTTTATTGTAAAAATTTGTATTTACCGAAATATGGCCCACGTGATTCTTTGGTATAACAACGCATCGTTCGCCCACATTGGTGTTTTGGAAACGAGATTCACAGCATCACTTGGTATTATCTCTTCGACTTTCAATTTGCCCGCCATACTGGTAATCATAATGTGCGGTTGTTCTGTGAACGGATGTCCTATTAGCAGTGCTATTTCTTGAACGTCGTCTGGTACAACATTAACCATTACGCAAGCACTAACGCCATCGATAGAAATAACAGTTTCGAAACGACCTAGCGTTTTTACTCGACCAAAACCATATCCAATGAATTCGTCACGAACTTCGGTATCGTATGTGATTTTTAATTTGTTTACTTCACTTTCCTTCACGATGCTCCCATATCTATGTATGCACGTACAAGTGTCTTTCACGATAGCATTTTTAAAATACTTATCTTGTACCATTGAATTTGTCACTTGTAACACCGCTGATTTCTGTTGTTTTCCGGTAGTGTTACTTGTAGTGACATTATTATGTTCTGAAGTCACTGTACTTTTACACTCGTTTGCTTTGTGTCCGACTTCGGAACACCGAAAACAAGTTATCTGTGACGTAGTTTTACTTTTACAATTTTTTGTTGTATGTCCAGTGGTTCGACATCGAAAACAAATAACAGTCGATTTCGTGGCGTTTCGACTATTCACCGATCGTTCTTGACGTTCCGATCGTTCCGATCGTACTGTATTTTTGTCGTTATTAACACTCTCTTCTTTTTCGTTTTTGTCTTTTATGTATTCACTGGCAGAAATTAAGTGTGACAATAATTCTGGTGGGCGTTTATATCTTTCAAGAGGACCTAGATAATCACGGTATCTATCGTTTCCTAGTCCTCGTACTACCCATCGAATTGTCTCATTGTCATCCATATTCGCACGATTGCATCTCGAAATTTTTTCATAAAAATATTCAATTACGTTCTGACCAGCTTTACGAGTGTAATTTTGTGCTTCTAATTTAATTTTTACTATATCTTCAACAGACGTAGTTGGAAAATTATCCTTTAACAATTGAACCCAGTCTATCCACGTTCGTTCCGCACGAGGTAGACTGTCACGCCACAATTTGGCTACTCCTGTGAGTTTTGACAACGCAAAATGTTGCACTGATACGTCATCCCACTCGTACATGATGGCATATTCCTCAATCTTATCAATCCACTGATCGATCGTTATTATCGACTTAATCGGGTCAAATTCTGGTAATACGTTCGACATATCACCAATCCATCGACGGTGTTGTGATACCGTTTCAGTGTTACCATCAATCCCATTGTCGTCCGTATTAGCCATTGCACCACAATAATTGAGCAATATACAAGCTCCCAGGAAAACTCGACAACTTGACACTCTGAGCGAATATCGTCACTCACACACTGAGCCAAACGCCGTATTTTATTTTGACCACGAGGTTTTTTTTTTTTTAACGTCGCACGGCACAACCAATATGGCCGTACAAACCGTAATATGGTAATACGCTAATCCGAACATGGATTACACACATACCATCCGTGTATACCACTATACGCACTATACGCACTTAAAAACACGAACGATTTTATAGCACACGCAGTCTACGATCGTTGATCAGAGAGGAGAAAAAAAAAATAAACAAAGAGAGTTACCGATCTCACGAACCACGTTAACTCTAAAAGTTTACAACAGTACCCATACACACGACCACACACCTGATCTGTCGTCTAGGTTTAGACGAGCTGAGTCCAGTATAGGTACAGTTAGAGACTTGAAATAAAAAAACACAATTCTAGTTACACAATTTATTGAACGTCTCGCGTCGCGGTCGACCGGGTAACTAACGAACGTCCCTCTCCCGCGCGTAGTCGCACTGGACGGGTGCGCCGCACAGTGTCACCGCTATCATGCTATCCTCTAATCAAATTAAGATTACCACACTCTTATGTATGATTAGGGTCCGGCTACCGCCCGACTAAGCACCCAAGCGCCCCCGATTGTGTAGACCCACTTAGGTTAGGTTAGGTTAAGTCTGGTCGACACAAATCGACGCTTTACTTGACCCCGATATTTGTACAATTTAATAAGTTACTTGGCAATAGAATAACGTGATACCATAAATAATTGTTTATTTATTTACGACGCGGAACGTCTTACCGGACGCTCCGTATCAGTTTTGTATAATGTTTATTTAATTCTAGTTTCGCAAGTTGTAATGTCATATTAAAATTATTACATATTATTGAAATATTATTCCTATTAGCCGTGCATATTTCTTTATTATTTTCAAACATCGTAATTAGTTGTTCGAATTTTTCTCGATAAGAAGATATATTTACATGCGTTAATAAATTAAAATTTGTTGAATAAATCTTCATATTACTTAATATTTCATAAAAAATACCTGCTCCTGTGCCCTGATGGTTGTCGACCAAACCAGTTTCCTCTGTAATGGTGTTGGTTATAGCGCCTTTGAAGCCGAGTAATAATATAATCCATTGTAAAAATCCATTTGTCGGTTTCCGATTTTGCGCTCCTAGTGGTCCGCGTTGGTCCGTCCCCCCTGTGACCGTCGATTACGTCGCGAATTGTAGCGTCTTCGGACTGCCACTTTCCGAGCGTTGTCGCGGTGAGGGGTGTGTCGTCACAACGAGTACCGGCCGTCGGCGCCTCGCTCTCTTTCGTTTCACCGCGCGTCGCGAAAACACCCGCACCAGTCGGTCCTTTCTTTTTGTTCGTCACATTTTTTTATATATACACCGAAAGGTATTCGCCGAATAAAGACTGACGAAACGCTACGTGAAATTGCTTATTTTATTTTATTCTCCCGTGAAACGTATTTCCGACGTACAGTCGCGAAATCGAGACCGGCTCCTCCGCGGTGTCATCCTAAACACCGTCGTCGCCGCGTCATGTGGAGTATTCCTCGATATTGCGCAAGCTTTCGATAAAGTTTGGCACAAAGGATTACTTATTAAGCTACGCGAACAATTGCCACATACTTGGTGCGCACTTATCGAGTCCTATCTGTCTGAACGTCAGTTCAGAGTTATTCACGAAGAAGCAATAACTAACTGGAAAAACATATCAGCTGGAGTACCCCAAGGAAGTGTCCTCGGACCTATTTTGTACTTACATTACACAGCTGACATTCCAGTTAACAACTATTCAATGACAGCCATGTTTGCCGATGACACAGCAATATTGGCAACTGATGAAGATCAGCAGACTGCGACTGATCAACTTCAACGAACACTTAACAACGTCTCCAACTGGACTAAGCGTTGGAAAATCAAAATTAACAGTGACAAATCGGTACATGTAAATTACACTTTGCGTAAAAGTGTTTATTGTCCAGTAATGTTGGATCAACAGATCATCCCACAGAACGATGCTGCAAAATATCTAGGAATGCACATTGACTCGCGATTAAACTGAAAACATCACGTTCGACAGAAAAAGTTGCAAATTAAAGATAAATTGAGGAAACTTTATTGGCTAATCGGAAGACACTCTGAACTAGACCTTAGAAGCAAACGTCTTTTGTACGTAGCGATAATTAAACCAATATGGACCTATGGAATACAACTGTGGGGTTGTGCCAGTAAGTCCAATATTGAGATTATTCAACGCTGTCAAAACATTGCTCTCCATACTATTGTCGCAGCGTACCGGTACGACAGAAATGACACTATCCACCGAGACTTGATGATGCCCTCAGTCCAGGACGAGATTAAAAAGTTTGCCCGAAAACACGAGATAAGGCTAGATCAACGGGGGTTAGGAAAAAAAAGCAAGTGAATAAAAAGCAAAGGAAAAAAAGCAAGTAAAAAAAAGCAAGTGAAAAAAAAGCATATGGAAAAAAAAGCAAATTGAAAAAAAAGCGAATGAAAAAAAAGCATATTGGAAAAAAGCGAAAACCAATTATTATTATAGGTATACATTTTACATAATAACAAAAATTACTACAATAGTATTAATTTTAGGATTATAACCTATGCTACAGCATATTATGACAATGATGTTATTGATGATAATTATTGTCATATTATAGTGTCATAAGTGCCGGATCCTACTATCGGTCCTACTATCGTTTTATCGGTTGCCAATTTAAAAATCGTGGGAAATAATGACATTACAACTTGCGAAACTAGAATTAAATAAACATTATACAAAACTGATACGGAGCGTCCGGTAAGACGTTCCGCGTCGTAAATAAATAAACAATTATTTATGGTATCACGTTATTCTATTGCCAAGTAACTTATTAAATTGTACAAATATCGGGGTCGAGTAAAGCGTCGATTTGTGTCGACCAGACTTAACCTAACCTAACCTAAGTGGGTGTACACAATCGGGGGCGCTTGGGTGCTTAGTCGGGCGGTAGCCGGACCCTAATCATACATAAGAGTGTGGTAATCTTAATTTGATTAGAGGATAGCATGATAGCGGTGACACTGTGCGGCGCACCCGTCCAGTGCGACTACGCGCGGGAGAGGGACGTTTTATTCTATTTAGAACGTGTACCTACCTATACATTGTATATAATTTATGTAAATATTTTGAATTTATTTTTGTAACAAATGTTGCCATCTACAAATATATTTATTTTTTTTTCGGTAAAGGAATTCTTGAACAAAACCTATGTAGATACTTTAAATTATAAATGTAAATAATTAAGTTTTTGTTTTAATACATATGTTTAAAGCACCTTTTTAATAATTTTTAATATTATATTATAAGCCCTATCCTTATGTTATTTTCTATTCATATTTTATTATCTTTGCTAGATAGAAGGTAGGTAGTGAAATCATGGGCCATTTATTAAATTAGGGTAATATTTTCTAATATTCATATTATTTGTCAGGTTATATGAAAAATTGATTAAAGGTTTAATACCTACAATTATTGAATTGACCATACTACCTTTATTTACTACACTTCTATTTACACTTAATTTTACTCACTATTGATTCATTAATTGTTGAGTGATTGTTCATGCAACCCGGTGTATTGATTATGACATACAAATTATAAAAATAATATGATATAATAAAACTGATAAAAAATATGTGTAAGCTGCATAAAAGAACTTATTATAAACAACTTGTATCACTATGGTATATTAAAAAGTAGGTTGTAAGCAAGTGGGATTTTAGTCAGTATCACAGACTTCTTGTTCTTGTTATTAATAATTAATAATTGTGAAATGTTTTTATTTGGTTAGGTGATAGGTTTGATTATTAGGTATCTGTTGACTGTTTCAATAATAAACACATGTAATTTATTTTGTGGTAAGTGAATTTTTAGGTATTCATATTTCATAGTATATTAATATATTATAATATGTAATGTATAAGTATCATAATAACTTATAATTATATTGTATATTTTAGTCCAGAATCATGTACAACTCTACCCCAGCTCTACATAAAGCACAACGGTAATATGGAATATTTGAGTATGGTGGCATTGTTATATAACTCTCGAAACATGGCTGGCACAATCCTTGGTGGTTACAAGGAGAGGCGATAACTGTAGATGGCGAGTACAAACAAATGTAACATTTTGGCTCGAGCAATGGTAAAACTGAAA
>JANEHU010002374.1:0-66952 GCA_027563435.1 Nasonovia ribisnigri | reverse complement strand
TTTTACGCAACATTGATTTTCGATAAAATCGATTTTGGTTTTTGTGTAAGTCTAAAAAAAATGACGGTAAATACATGAAATTTTTACTGAATGTTTATATAAGCAGTTTCTATATACCATACCGTTTTAAAAATATTTTGACTTATTTTGAGCTGTTTACAGACATTTTAAATTTCCAATCTTTTTGGTTTTTTTTTTTAAAAAATCAATAACATTTTATTTATTCGTTAAAAATTCTTGAAAATTTAATAGAATGCTCTAATATATTGTTTCAAAGGCACATGAAAAATATTAAAAATCTGTAGTCACAATTTTTTTTTTTAAGCATTTAAAGTTGAAATTTTGACAAATTACGTAAAAATGACGAAAATTTGTAAATTATTTGGAGTTAGAAATTCATAAAAATTTTTCTTTTTAAATCTAAGGTTTTAAATTTTAACACAAGATTTAACGTAAGTTTTTCTACTTTTATCAAAAATAAAATATCTAAAAGCAATTAAAAATAATTTTTTATGAGTGTTTTAAGTTCATAATTTTGCAACATAGGATATTCACTCGATTTCTCATGTAGCGTTTTTCTTATTTGGTTGTAATTCAAAAACGAATAATTGTAGATGCATGAAAATTTCACTAAATGTTTATATTCTCATTTTCTATACACCATTCAATTTTGAAAATATTTTGATTTGTTTTGAGCTGTTTACAGACATTTTTAGTTTTCAATTTTTTTAGTTTTTTTTTTTATAATTGTCAATAAAATTTTATTTGGTGGGCCAAAAAGTCTGAAAATTTAATACAAGCTTTTTATATATTGTTACAATATCAGTTGAAAAATTTTAAAAATACATATGCACGATTTTTTTTTATAAGCATTTAAAGTTCGAATTTTGACAAAATTTGTCAAAATCTCGAAAATTATAAATCATTGTAATTAAAAAATTATAAAATGTTCAGTTTTTATAACTAAGTGTTGAAAATTTAAAACAAAAATTCTCATAAATAAATCATACTGTAACCAAAAAATCTAAAAAATATATCAACACATTTATTTTTACAGACATTTTAATTTCAAATTTAGACAAAATTTCATATTTAAACCAAGAATAATGATTTTAGTTATTTTGATATAATTTAAAAATATTATTTGTTGGTATATGAAACTTTTAGAATATATTGTTATATTTTATATACACGCAATGGCATTTTAAAATATAATTTTTTTGAGAAAAATGAATTTAACCAACTATAGTAAATACTAATGCCTATAATACTAAAATTAATTACTTTATTCACAATAATATCATCAAATACATTTAGACTTAGTAAGATATTATAGACTGACTGACCGTCTTCCCTCAGAATCGTTTTTCTTATTCAATGATATTATATCATTGGATATTAAAATCTAACACAATCCATTACAGTGACTCACTTGTAACCTACTGTACAGCAGAGCGACATACACTTACCCGCCCTTTTTAGAATTGTTAGTGCACGTTTTCTTATTTTTCCAGCAGTTCATTATATAGTCGCATGCATATTAATAATTTATGCGGTTGTGTAGCGCGTGGGATTTACAGCCCTGATTATTATTATGTAACGAAACGCTCTGGTTCGGGAAACGATGTTCGTCGTGGATATTATTATTATCGTATAATATACGGCGACTGCGCGCATTTTTAGCCGCTCCGGCGGCGGCACGCGCCGCTTTCTATTTCTGTACTATTATACACACACGTCGGTCCTTGGCACACGACCGACCGTGCGGCGGCGGCCGTGGTGGCGTGGAAGTACAGTGGTCGGCGGTCGGCGCACGGCGGTCAGTCGGCGGCGCGCAATGGTGCCGGTTGGCGACAAGAGCAGCACTGGGTCATCGTCGGCGGCGTACAACGCGGCCGGCGCCGACAACCCCAAGGAGCGGCTGAAGGAGTGCTGCCGGAAGCTGGTGGCGTTCATGTGCACGCAAGTGGGCGTCGGTGGCCTGGTGGTCGGCTACGCTGTGGTGGGCGCGTTCTGCTTCATACAGATCGAGGGCCAGGCGGGCGACGCGCAACACCACGCCGTCGAGATGCTCCGGCACAACTGTTCGGTGAACGTGTGGAACGCCACCAATACGTACAACGTGCTGTACCGGGATAACTGGACGCGGCAGGTGACGGACGCGCTCACGCACTTCCAGGTCAACCTGGCGCTCATCGTCAAAAAGGGCTACGACGGCCGGACCACCGAGGAGACGTGGTCGTTCTCCGCCGCGCTCATGTTCTCCCTGTCCATATTCACCATGAACGGTTACGGCAACGTAGTGCCCAAGACCATGCTGGGCAAGGCCGCCACCGTAGTGTACGCCGTGTTCGGCATACCGCTGTACGTGCTCTACTTCCGAAACATGGGAAAGGTGCGTCGTCGTTTGTATATTATTATTACCTATAACCGTAAGACCTAATTATAACTGGTGGTAGTTCTGTCATCGACTCACCCTCTCGCTGTAACTTAGTGTTTTGGGGACCACTTTAACCGGGCGTGTCGTTATAGGACAGATTAAAAATCTATAGGTTGCACATAATATATATATATATGTATAATGGTAGCCGGTAGGTAGTATTAGGAAAATCTGGTTGGTACTTATACATCTGTAAGATGCATTCGGTATGAAAATATTTTATGCAAAATATTAAACGAAAACGAATAAGCATACGTATAGGATCTAATACCTATACAAGGCATTAAAATGACATTTTCATGCGATGATTTGCACCCTATTAATTATCTATGTACAAGTGTACAACCAACGGTCGTCAGGGAATTGGGTTGGCTCTCCGCTGTTTGATTTTATTTTTACCGTCGTTTTCAAAATATAAAAATCGGGGTCCTACGTTTTTACGTACTCAAAGCGCGTGTAGTAAAGTCCCTGAAAAAAATGACCACAAGCGTGTAGGAATAAGTAATGCCGTTGAGTGTACGTGTGGAGAGAGGGCAATAGAGAGACAGAGTGAGCGAGAGGGACATAGCGCGTCTTATTGAAACAAATTACTTTTTCGCTAAATTATGATAAGAGCATCGTTTGGGGCGGTTTTACGGTTTGAAATATTTGCAGTGATTCTGCGATTCTTTTTTTACGTGCCTAAACTACTTGAACTAGAAAAATCTCCAACGATATATATTATGGTTTTAAAACTATGCTGATATATATAGCGCATTTATCCGTGGTTTTATAGGGAGGAGATTGGTGAAAATGGCGTTGAGATTGAATTGAAACGGAGGCACAAACATTCCGAATCAAATCAATAATTATCTTGTTGTATGCGTATTTGTTGTTTAGAAATGAAATATACATTATTCGTGTATGTACTATGTAGATACCTATACAGAGTTGTTTGTTTGCTTTTTAGTATTCGTTGTGAACAAGTTTTATTGACTCGATAATCGTTTTACCATAAAAGTTTTTTTCGAAAACGCAAAGTTTTAAAAAATTCATATGTTTGGTGATAAAAATTTCTTTCCTCGAAATTCCTGCTCGGAAAAGTTATAACCTGTCAAAAAAGTACACACAAATCCATCACTGTTTTTTTTTTTTTTTTTTTAATGTGTTTATGAGCCCACACTTGAAGGGTTCGGCCGATTTTAACACACACTAAATTGTTAATGTTGTCTATCGAAATTTGGCTAACGCGACTGTCTAGTTTAATGTCAGCATGCGTTCACAAAGCAGTGGTTTCTTTACTTTTAATATTATTATTCTTTTTAATGTGTGAAATAAGTTTTTTTGACGATAAAAAGTCGAATTACCCTAAAAACAATCACCAATAGTGGACTATTACACTTAATGGACTCTCACAATGGTAGCCACGACGACCATTATTGTCGGTTTGTTTCTTATACGCATAAGTACCGCTTTTAAGCGATTAATCAATTCAACTGGCGTATATACGAATTTATCAAAATCACGCGCAGTAATAGATTATGAACTGCGTGTTTTCAGTTTTATTTGATCACACGCGACAGACATATTTTTTTCGCGGCTTACGTCAAAGATCGAGAAAATCTACAAAGATAACTAGCGGTCGTCACGATTAACGGGCAACGTTCGTATGTATGTTGTGCAGACGTTCGCCACGATCCGCAAACGAACATCATTGCCAACACAGCGAATTTTCGTAGTTTTATATGCGCATAAAACATACTCAGAAATAACGTTTATATTGTTATTATTATAGCGGTAAGATTTTCAAACATTGTGAATTATTGTTGACGCTTTTATCGTATTCGACGAAAGTCCTCATCAGTCGAGCCGTCGAGGCATGCTCTATCATTAACTACGAGTTTACAAAACGCTGATTGGTAATTTAATGCAAAACTGCAAACAACAATATTATTATAGGCACTATAGGTATATTTATATCGAATAACTAAAAGTCTTTCTGCGTCATCTTGAATGATTAATGTACGGATTTATTGACTGTATAGAGGATATATCTATATTTTTTCCGATTAACACGAAAATTAAAATATAATTAAAAGATTTTTGCACGATAGTTTAAAATTAATTAATAAAAAAAATTAAGACGTAGAAATTATACTGTCAATCGGATCATTCTGTATAATATGATTATATTATATTATAATATATGTTTTATTTTTTTGCCATTTATATCGCCGATCTTCGCATCAGGTGTTGGCCCAGAGCTTCCGGTGGCTATACACGTGGGTGTACCAGTGCAGCATGGAAGACAAGGCCGGCGGTGACCTGTACAACCAGCAGCTGCCCCAGAAGTCAAGGGTGATAGTGCCGTCCACGGCTTGCCTGTGGGTGCTGGCGGCGTACGTGGCCACTGGTACGGTGACGTTCGTCACGCTCGAAGACTGGTCGTACCTGGACAGCACGTTTTTCTGCGTTACCAGCCTGTGCAAGATCGGCATCGAGAACTTCGTGCCGGTGGGCAGCATCACGGATGCAGTGGCTGACCACCCGATGAAGCTGGTCATCAAGTTCGTGTACCTGCTGCTGGGCATGGGCATCATAGCCATGTGCTTCGACCTGATGCGCGAAGACGTCCAGGTCCGGGTGAGGAACCTGAAAATGGACATCGGTCTGTGCTTTGAAGACATACGACTGCGGGCTGTGGCCGTGTACAGACGCCGAAACTCATTCGATTGACGAGCACGCTGCACGTCACATAAAACATTAGATCGTTTATGATCTAAGCATAAGACATAATATTATTGTAATATATATTGTAACGATAAAATATGTCCGTTATATGTATCGAACGTATTATTATGTACCTATTATAATTATATTATATGTACCTACGAAAATTATTATTTGTTTTCGTTTCGTTTAAAACACATTAAATTGTATTTATTTTTAATAGATAATAAAATATAAAGCTGATTCCCTCTCCAATATGAGTGTATATATACGAAACAATAATTATTACCTATTATTGTTATTGTTACCTATATTAACATCTGCGTCATCTTCTGTGACTCTACATCGGAGTAGTCATCATGAGGAGGGGGGAGTATTCAAAAGATAAATCCTTAGCCTCCCCTTGCCCCAACCAGCTGGTCTTATCATCATCATGTGTTTGTCTTTTTAAATCGTCGGACGAGAATATTCCCGAAAACGTACTATAATCGTGCCTCGTGCAGGATGATATGTGACCCAGTGTCCCTACTGATTTGTTTGATCGACGATTTGGATATTTGTTTTTGATTTAAGGTCATCGACGATGAGTAACGTGGTGCAGTACGTGTTGGTGCGAGGTGACCTGACCAGGACCCTGAAATGGCCATCCGGCGCCGTCATGGCCCAAGCGTGTCACGCCTGTGTCGCAGTGGTGCACACTTACTACTCGGATCCGGACACGCAAGCGTATCTAAAGGACCTCGGGAACATGCACAAAGTCATCTTGGAAGTGAGTGCATCGCCATTAGTATTTTAAATATATGAATGTTAACGAACCAGTATTAAAAAAAAAAAAATTTTGTCTGCTTAGGCTTCAACAACGATTAACGAAAGTTATTAGCCTACTTTTAGATTAGATACAGTGATTATAAGTAAAATAAAATAACATTATTTACAATGTTTGATCTAAGTTTATACTGTGGAAAAATAAATGTATTGCATCCGTTTCGTTTTGGTTAAGTGCGTGTTGGAACGAGGCTGGGCTAATAAAGATTTTTCGTGCTTAGGTGTATTTTGAGCATTTGGCCATAATGTCATTAAATATTAATCCATTGCATGTATCGCATGTTGGGGCCGGTTCTTTAGTGATGAGGAAGAAGTGGTTTAAACATGTGAGTCCTATAATTTTGACTAGGGTGATTATTGTTTCATCTCTTTTTAAAATCTCATTTTCTAATGGAAGGTTTCATAATTCTTAACTTGATTGTGAGTGGTACTCTATTCCAATTGTTCTACCACGCTTCCTTTGATTTTAGGTTGATAGTATTATGTGTCTATGAGGAATGAGGATGTGGTTAAGTTTATTTTTATGGAATGTTGACACCAGTGTTATGTGAGCGATTTATCGTTATTCAACTGTCGCGACGCAATAATTGTTGTTGTCTGTGCTCGTTGAGTTGTGTATATGTGTATGGCATATTATAATAATATAATATTATATGATATTATGTAGATCGAGATTTATCGACCTTTAAAATGTTTATATTGTTGTATACGATACCATTTACAGTGGTGATATGTGTGTTTTGGATTTCCGTTTAAACGACCACCAATTATGTGATCTGTCGCCGCAATTCGTCGTCCATATCGATCTGCGTCCATCGGCGCCTTATAATATGAAACATATCGACGCCCCGTCACTTAACGGTTTTAATTGAAATCACGATATGCCGGGAAATACGGCAAACCGGCCACGTGCGTTATTACTGTATTTTATTATATGCTTCTGTGTTACGGCGCGTGTGATATTATTATTACTTGTGTTATTTTTTAGTCTCCCGAAATGGCCGCAAGTTGTTTTCTAGTCGTATACTCGTATAAATGTATATTATAATATCATTAAACGGTGGTCGAACACGTGTTGTATTTTTTGGAGATACATTTTTCTGTAGTTTTTTCAACATATCGCAAAAACGGCGACTACAAGTATAAGTAGTACCTAAATACATTTTTTGGCAGATCGGCTTGGATCGTTTTTTGATGTTCTGTGGTTGTTCAAAATGTCAAAAAATGTCTATAATAAGTAGACATAATAGCTAGGTTTCATCACTTTCATTCCCAATCTTAAACATATTATTATAATTATAATTGTGACAAATTACTTGTGTATTATTTTTATAAAAATGTTGTCCAATTTTTGTATAGGTCCGTTTAATTATGTATAGGTGTATGTGTTTTAAATTGTCTAAGATTCGCATTAATTTCTTATGACTTTTGATTAATAATACCGATACAACGTAGAATCGATAACACGCTCTAGTTATTGTTTAACGTCAATCGTCATAGTTTCATACTTTATCCAAAGTTCCGTCTGTAAAATTGACTTTTATACGCTTCTGTATTGCTTTAAAGTGAGATATTTGAAGTTGATTGCGTAAGCGTTTACTATTTAATATTTATGTAATATGTTACGTGTACCTATAGGTATGTTATTTAGTTTTTACTATTATAATAGACATACAACTTATTTTACGTAAAATTGGAACCTATAATTGATTTTTACTGTAATGCATTTTCAAGATGGGACGTAGATGTTTCGTTTTTGCTTTACATAATATTCTACTTACTTACTAAACCCCTTTGGCAAAATATTATAATGTTTATAAGTTTATAACAGTTGGGTTTAATTTCTGAGCTCAAAATATATTTTTTATATGCCACAATATTATTACAATTCATATCGGTTATTTATTAAATAGAATATATAATATATTTTTTCAATTTCAAGTTATAGGTACGTACTGAGCAATTTTTCTACTAAAACGGCATCTTCCGATTTATTATCATATAATATCCTTTTGTTGTGTAGTTAGCTATAGCCAATAGCGATGAAAAAGGATTCATTTTTATCCCGGATCTTCTTGGTACAGGATAATTTTGTTTCCTTGTTCTTCGGCTTACTTCTCAGATATCATCATATTGTTTTTTTTTCAGCCGTAGGCCAAACACGGATTCCCTTATGTTTCGTATGCGTAATCCTAAATTACATTTTCCTTTGTTCTTCCGCCTCCGGGGGAATTATACCCTAGGTCTTACGATCACTTCTGTATTGATGTTGTCGTTTGTGCTGTAGTTCCTATAAGCGTATTTCAGGGCCGTGGTTTCAATTATGATTTTCTTCATGGCACGAAAATCACGTATGGGTTGTGTGTGTATATTATTTAAGTTATGGGTGTATACGTATAATATATGTAATAACGTTGATATTTGTAAATTACGAACAAAAAATTATTAATATAGCTTACTTATATTTTAATTTGTAAATCAACTAAAATGCAAACAACTATAGGTGCCTATCTTATTTATATTTTTTCGCAATAATTATAAACAATATAATATATTTTTGTTATGCGTGTATACGCATATCGATATCATCTACTATTTTTAGAACATAATGTTAAATAACCGAAAACTATAATTATTCAAATTTTGAATTAGATAGGTAGATCAAAATTAAAAAAAAAACGATCCGCTGAATAATTGAAAGTACAAAAAGAAAGTTATCATTTGAATAAAGTTTCCCCTCCTCGAAGGACTCCTTAAATAGTTCAAGAAACCTCTAAAACTTATTCGAAAAAAGTTCTTTAAACATGGGTATAAGAATTAAAAGCTAAAAAATCTCTCTATCTACTAGCATTATTATTTATTAAAGAAAAACAAAGAGGGTGCGATGTTATTGAGTTTTGGGGGTAGTGCAGGGCCGCAGGGGTCGCTTGAGTATGTGACCGTCATTGAGTATTCTTATAACCAGATTATAGTATTTATTATCATTTATTACGTATTATAATGTCCCTTTTTTCTGTGTTTAAATTGATTGGTAGAATTACCTTGAAGGCACTTAAACCAAAATGATTAACCGATTAATATTTTTTCAAAATTACCGAACAGTCGATCAGTTGTAAATTGTAATACTCATCGTTCATTGAAATATTCATAAGTTTTTTGAATACCCATATCCAATAATCAACAGTAGTTAATCGAAGTATTATTCGATTGAATTATTTTTGGACTAGATTATAACCCACTGATTATTATGACAATTTTTTGGTCACACAATATTACGACTCATGAAACCACCATTGTCGAACGGTGTCTTAGTGTCATATCACCACGGGTGAGTTGTACAAAAGTAACACGTAACCTTGGTCATATGTATGAACAATAATAATAATAATAATAACATTATGTAGTTGTTATTATACTTAAAAATATAACTAAAACTTAAATGCTCTACAAAAGTATTAAATAATATTCATACACGTGCACTTAAAAAGCAAAAATATGTGTTTAAAAAAAAATTAAAATATACCTTACTTTTACATATTACTTACTTTTTAGATGTGTGTGTTCGTTTAAATGGAAAACTACCTATATGGTAAATTTATTATAAATCAAGGTCAGTCTATAAAAAATATTAATACAATTTTATCTATATTTTCCATGTCTACAATAGGCTCTTAATTATATACAAAATAAATATGACCAAAAGTTAAAAATCTCTAATTAACATCTTTATTTTAAGCTATCGAAGTTTTTGTTCATAACCAAATATTATGTTCTAAAATCATCAAATACGTACTAAGAAAAATGTTACGGGTATGCTCTGAACAATTTATCTACGCAATAAAATCTTTTGATGTTTCGTTGGTTAAGTCATAAAATACATTTATAGCTTGTCTAGCAGTATTAAATCTAGTCATCAAAAAAAAAAAAATAAAAGAATAAAAGAAACGCACTAGTGCATCAAAGTTCGAGCCTTACTATTTTAACTGATATATAATACTATAAAATATTGCTATAATGTAAATATAATATTATGCGTACATTAAATTATACCCCGGCCCTCGAGAGAAGGAACTCGTTCGAAATGCGTTGGCGATGGCGTTGAACGTCTTGGCCCCTGGGGCCTAGGACACTATTTCCCCCATTCAAACTTAGTTTGAAGTTATAGTGCCCCAGGTCGTTACGAGTTACGTGAAACAAGTTCCTTCTCTTGTGGGCCGGAGTATAGAGCAGCTTCGCGTATTATATTATATAATATTAATTATTATATTTTAATCGTCCGTCGCTATCTTTATTGCTGCAGGTACCCGACGAGCCAGCCCTGTTGAGCACGGCCGCGGCGCTCGGGGCAGACGGCGTGCAGCACGTCGTGTGGAAGGAACAGCCCGAGGACGTGGCCACGTGCGTGGCGCTCAAACCCTGCGCCAAGGGCACGGTGAGCAAGTACGTGAGGAAGTTCAAGTTGTACAGCGCGTGACACCGGTGATAAATAATGATGACCCCGCGTGGCATACATGCCGAACGGGTGAGTCTATTATTGGTGCGAGGGGTGTGGAGGGGTGTCCGCCCGTGGGGATCAACGGCCACCGCCAATTGACATCAATCATTTAATTGGCTGCTACGTGGAATTCAATATAATAATAATATGTACCTAATAAATAAACGACAATGGTCACCTCAAACACGTTCACAGTCGTCGTTTTGATTATACTCTTATAACAGTGCGTATTATGTATGTGTATATATTATTATAATATGCATGTTGCATACTTGTACACTTAACTGTAGCGTCATGTTTATTATAGTCATTATTGGGCATATTATAATTTATTTTCGACGAAGACATGACGACGGGGAAAAAAATTTAGCCGACGTCGTCACTTTATAGACGCCTGAGTACAGTTTTTAGGGAAGGATTATGAAGGATAAAGCTCGCCATCCCTTTCAGATACAATCTCAAACGTACCTTTTTGGTTTGTTGTGGTTAATTTATAAAAAAAACAGTGTAGGTACAAACCTAATGCTAATAAGTGATAGGTATGTATTAGGTACTGTATTGGTCTGCACAGCCGGTACCAATATTTTGTAGGTTTTTATCAAGTATTCTGTATAAACGTCAGTGGTTTATCACTTTTCAAACTATTATAATATTCAAAAGACTTAGGCGTATATCGCTCATGCTCTGTGTCTGGCCACACTTTTATTTCCTTCCTAGATCCACTTCTGCTTCGCACTATACCTACCTATGCAGTATGCTGTATGCACTTGTATACTTTACTAACATCATTTATGACGTCCCGCGGTGAAAATAGGATAACGCAAAAGTCTGGAATGGAGGAGGAAGAAATGGCGTCCGGTTAGATTGTGCTTTTTTAATGTTTCAAATAACCGCGTACAATACGACGTTTACCCGGCGATAAATGTGTACGTTTTAAAGATGACGACGGACATAAGACGAACTCTTCGTTTCTACATAATACTTGGTTGGTCGTCGGCGTAAACCTATTGCAGACGATATATTTCGCGTTCCGAGGCAGTGGTCCAGCGGGCTCGAGAGGTCCTACGCCTAACATGTATTACTATACTATTTTTGTACCAACGCATTTGTCTTTGTCACAAGAAGACTACATTTTTTTTTATAAATTTAAACGATAGGATTTGGTATTACGCAAAATGGCAATGTCTACAAAGTATTTTTTTTTTTACGGACAAAAAAGTGTTCCAAAATTGTTATTAGGGTTTGTCTGTATTCAGCGTATAATATAGGTATATTTATGTTAATTTGACTTACATACAATATTAATTGTTTTATGTATAAAAATAATTGTAATTATTCTATAGAGTAATACCATCATACGGCCGCTAGGCAAAGGCAGACGGTTATAGTCTATAATTTAACGTGTGCATCATTAACAAATTGGTCGACTATGCTAGCAACTGAGCAAATCGAGTGACTAATACTTTTTTATTGTGGATAGATAAAATTATCGTATAATTATTGGGCTGGTCATTACTTTGCCCTACTCTAGTAAATACTAAATTGGCACAATACCGAACTGTATAGGTATTGTATTTGGTTTTTACGCTTCGTCATTGTATACAGATATAAAGGTGTGCGGAGTATAATGATGTAAAAACATTTTCTTTAAAGGCCTCGCAAAACGTCGGAACAAGTGTCTAAAATATCGTACAAATGTATACGCACGTAAGGTTAGATTATGTCGAATTTCTATCGCTAGTATAAAACGGCTTACGGAAAAATAATAATATATGATATATAATTTAGGAGTTTAAAAGAGTTATGTGCACGCGGCAGCAGTTGGCCTGGCGATATTGCAAAGTTTCTGATACACGTTTATACTTTATATAATATATTATTTTACACATTACCTAATAATAATAATATTAATAAAACTATTTTGTACACGTACGAAATTCATTCATGCCGCTCTAAAATATATAATATGTCGCGTCGTCGCGATTTGGCAGTACTTAGTACATCGACGTAATAATAAACAATATAATTTCCAATCTGCCTATTTCCGGATGCTCGAGTATTCGTCAGACGTTCGTTGTTTTTAAATGTTAGTTGTGTGTTTAAATTTTTACAGCATGTCTCTCATACGGTAAGTGATTACCAGGGTTGGGATTTTATAGCATTAAAAATTGCATAAATATGCGCTATAATATTAGGTACCTTAAGTATCAGTTAATATGAGCTAAAAATATGCAGTAAAAACAACATTATATGCGTAAAAAGGAAATGTACTAATTAATAATTTTTTAATCACTTACAAATTATTATAGGTAGTTACCTAAGTTATGAAATCAGCAGATAACAAAAATTAAAACAAAATACCTAATACGAAATTATCGTAATATTATATTATGCCTATATATTATCGCTGTAATAATTGTACGGCGTTGCATCAGCGTAATCGGTCTATTTACTTTTCTTTACCTACATTTAAAATTTATTTGACAATTCGATTGACAAAAATCGTTCGATAAAACTATACACTTACTAAAATATAATTTCTTATAATATGACAGATTTTGATTCAAAACCAGGTAAAAAGCAAAAAAGTCACAAAAATGCAAAAAAAGCAAAATAAATATTTATTTTTTTTGAGTTCTCTATATATCATGAAGCACATTTTTAGCTTACTTTCCTATTTTTTAAGCATCTCATAAAAAATATGCAAATGCTATAAAATCCCAACCCTTTGGATCACTATGCATTTCGATAAAATAAAATAAAAATTACAATTATTATTATTATTTTAATACGTTTACTCAATACAAATTATAAAAGCGAAATACCGTAGTTGTACTTTAGTATACTAAAGCTATAGCAGTATAATATGAGATATTGTACTAATTTGTTTTTACATTTACATTCGACGTTCCGTTATTGTTGTTATTGGTGAACTGGTGATTATTGGTATCTACGTTCCAATTGCGTTCGAATAGATACGCTTTTCAGCACTTTTAAGCTTATTATATACCTAGTTCAAAAATATGAAATAATATTAAATATCTACTAATATATTTCTTTGGTTATTATTATTATAATTTTTTTTTTATTAAACTGAATAATTAATATCTAATTTCATTAGATAAAACTATCAATTTTTAATTTTTAAACTAAAAATTACTCAGAAACTTCTAATTTAAGTCTTAAAATAAGCAAAGTTTATGTGGTATTTACCACTCGTTATGATTGTAAGAACTAAAACAGAATTTATGCACTTAAAAATATACCCAAAAGTTTTTATCATTAAAAATTAAAAATTCATATTAAGATTTGTATTAATATCAAATTTTTTAGGTCTTTTTTACAAGAAACAAACGAGCGAGCGATAATAAAAATGAAAGCTGGACAAAAATACCGGTGAAACTTCAAAAATAATTAATTACAACTATAATCACAACGCAGTAAAATATACACTTATAATTTTAAAAAAAAAAAAAAAAAATGTTTTTATATTGAATACCTACTGTTTGTTCTTAGATGATTATTTACAAGCGATAAAATGTTTTTTATTCTTTGAACTAAATTTATATTTATGATTAATAATAATTAGTAAAAACAATGTGCTTAGTATATTCTAAATACAACGGTGTGTCAAAACCATACATCAATGTAGGTAGACAACTAATTTTTATTTTACATTTTTACCAATCTATTTACTTGTGTATAAAAAACGGATGTAAATTCCTATAAATTACGTACTGTCATTATAAAATAAAACATTTTTGCTAAGCCTGACTATTGAAAGTGTACTTATTTCGTTTGTCATAAAGTATTCGAGAAAAAAATCATTTATTCTACTTCGTTAATTATATAAATTGTACATAATTTGTTATTCAAGAAATAAGATTAAAAAATACGTATTTATTTTACTATAGGGAACTACGATTTATGTCCACTTTCATATTTTGATCTTAAATGGATGAAAATGTATATAATGTACTTACTATAGTTACTTGTTAATTGATATTAACACGTTCATAGTAGCTTACGCTGTTTTTTTATTCAACTAAAGTTAATTTTTTCGAAATGTACGACATAATTATTATAGTAAATATAGGTAGGTTCTGCGAAATTTTGTTAAATGTACGAAGTACAACACAAATCATAACTCGGTGTAAGTCTACTGATTTAAGGTTACAAAATATTTCGTCTAATTTTTAGTTTAGAGAAATATATTATAGTTATTGGATTTATAATTGCTACAATGCTACGTAACCTACACAAAAATTATGGTCTTAAACGAACTCATAATTTGTTGAACGTTGGTATCTCGTTGTAACAAGATAAATATGTATTTCATAATGAATTAATGTTGCAATTATATTAAAAACATTTTGTTTGTGTAGGTAGGTTATTATAATGCATATTCCTTTGTATCGACAATGTTTTGGTTAAGAGGTAATAGAATTATATAATATATATAGCTTGAAACTTGACACCGTAGAAACTAGAAAGGTACGCATTTATTTTTTTTTCACACTTATGTATAATATATATGGGTATCTAAATATTTTTAAATAATTTGAATGTATATTGTTTTAAAATGTAAGATTTGATATTAAATAAATCAATGGGTAAAATAATAAAAGAAAATAATAATATTATGTGTCTATTTTTTAAATCTACGTTTAATCTGTATTAAAAAAAGTAAAACTGTAATTATTATAAATATGTATATACTAAATTCTATGAAATATTTTAAACATTATTATAGTAATTAACGAGAACAATAGGTATTTTTAAAACACACAGAGTTAAATGGTTTTTTTTTCGAATTAAAAACGTGTGCAAACCTCGATACGATTCTTGTAATTTGATTTTTTTTTAAGAAATCACGTTAATCAATGTTATTTAGACAAAATATTTGAAATACGATCAACATGGCTAATGGACACGTAAATAAAAGTTGAATTAGATACATTTACGAATTCTGCCGGTCTACAGTGTTTAGGCTATTGATTAATATAATCTAATATTATATCAGAGTTCGAAGATAAATATGTTATCATATATATGTATTGCCCGTTGTGTATAATATAGTAATCAAATGCAAGAACCTAGTCGTACGAGACCTGCAAGGGAAATATAACAATATAAATATTATATGAATGTCATAATGTGTATACCGCGTGAGCGTCCGTGACGTGACTTTCCCATGTGTCAAACCTTCAAAATCACTGACCATCAATCCCTCGGAAGCGAGTGGTTGCGCCGGATGTATTAATACCGTTTTGTACAATTCATTTCGTCGTGGCCAGTATACACACAATATATCCACATAATATTTTCTCATGAAAGGTAAATAGATTCTCAGGCACGATTGTGTTGTCCCTTGTAACGACGCACCGTTTAATAGTACGACAAATACAAATGGCCTGCATGGAAAATCATTAGCGACAAAGTGTTCGAGTTAAATTTAAACTCCCTTTCCGTCAAAGTACACATATATAATATATATATATATTATATTGTACATTTATACAACAATATTATCTCACCCTTCTATCGTTATCGTCATGGGGGGGGGGGATACCTAACCTAACCTGCTATTATTTCAAAACTAATTTTTCTGGTCTGTCTGTGGATTTAAAATTATTTTTTAAAATTATTTTTTTTGTTTCCATTCGGAACTACAGATTATACGATGCCATTAACCAATTAACGTATGGACATCACTTTATTAATGAGTAAACGCGTCAACTCGGATCCTTCCTCGCTTTGAAAAGGGTGTTTTTCATCTAGTATAGGTATACCTACAATATTGTTGTATGCATTATCAACGTCATCAGCATCTTCTTTTTAGAAATTTTTATGCTGATTTAAAGTTATCTGACAATGACAAAATGGTATGGCCTACGTTTTTTTTTTAATTGTTACTAAATAAAATTAATATTTATTAAATCGGCGCATCCTAGTTGGGTTCCAACTCCCAAGTAGTAGGGTCTAATCGCAGGTACTACACTAGTTGGGCCCAGGATTTTTTCGGATGCTACACTAGTTGGGTCTGGGTCTTTTTAGGGGGCTACACCATAGAGTAATACTCTATGGGCTACACTAATTGGGTCCCGGTTTTTTAAAGGTACAACACTAGGTGGATCCATGATTATTTTAAGTAAGTAACAAAGTATTTTAAATAAATATACAATACAAAGGAAAAATATTAAAAATATTGATATTGACGGACACTTTTATAAATTCTCACAACCAGCTATAAGCTATTTTAGAATTGATTTTTTTTGATATTTTCTCCATGTAATATTTCAGTGTCCAAGTTATCTAAGAAAACACAATACATCAATATGCAGTCTAATGTCTACTTTCATTTGACACCACTAGAATTAGCTCTTAAAGCTGAACCTAATGCTATCTCACTTCGCTTATCGTAATGATATTGAAAGGTGAGTTGTAGGATACCTATTGCTAATAAAACGATAGTATATTCTGAGCGAATGTAGTCTGCCAGTCTATTTTATTTATTTATTTATTTCAGTCAAATCAATTAGGTACAATTAAATTATTACAATAAATCTTATACATTTTTGACAACACAGATAAGATTTTTTTAAACAATATTTTATTTTTATTTATATTTATATCATACAATATCTATTTTTATAATTGATTTATAACGTTTTTGTAATTTATAACAATTTGTAAAATTCTAATTATTTATATTTTTATTGGCAAATAAACTAAAAAAATTTACTGTAAAAAATATTTTTAACCATACCTTTGGTCTAAATAATAGATCATAGACAACCCTGAGTATGTTAAAATGGGAAGGAAAATGTTATTCCAATGTAGTACTCACCACAAAAAATTAGGGATCCAACTAGTGTAGTACCTAAAAAAACCCCGGACCCAACTAGCATAGCAATTTTTAATTCGGGACCCAACTCGGATGCAGCCAATTAAATATAATAATATAATAATTGTGCGTTATGGTAGTTTCTGCATTTTTATAAAGAAAAGACTAATAATAATAATATACGAGTACGTGCGATACAAAACTATTTTATTACCTAACCGATTTGAGCTTACAGTATTAGTTTATTGAAGGTGACAATGGGACCAACCTGGATTAGTCAACAATTTTTTGGTACCTACACCTTTTGCGATAAGAAAAGAGGCCCAGTTCTACAAAAGATGTACTTAAGAAAAGGGCTTTCAATTACTCCCGTCTCTGACAAATCGTATTTTATAGAATTTGAAATTATCTTGGCACTGCCATCACCGTCACCGACGATCACTGTCATTCACGTGTTGTGTCATTAAATCTATAATATCATAAACGTAATATTATTACGATGACACAAATTGCATACTACAGAGAATCTGAGTACGATGCATTAAATTCTATAACGCTCAGAGCATTTTCAATTAGATTTCGGTCGACACTCATCAATAAATGTAAAGTTTGTTTATTTAATACAAATTTTATACTCGTACTAGTTGTAAGTATTTTAACATTTATTCCGTTATTTATGCATAGTTCCATTTTCTATTTAAATAGATAACATTCATGATATACATATTATTAAAGTATTATTATATGTATAAAGGTACGTATATGGTATACCTATATTAATCATCAGTGGTGTTCTCGGGAATTTTCAATAGGAAGGAGAGTTGTGGATAATTTCAAGGAACATAATATGTAGGGAGGGCTATCGGCACACAAAAAATGGCCAATTGGGGAGGGGGGGGGGGCTCGTAAACACCATGAACCCATTCATAATCACAAGCTAGTCCCACGGACAACGCCGGCGGAATGACTATAATATAATATAATCAAGCGTATCCTAATTGACTCACTGGCCGATCGACGTAGAACCTAAATAATGATATCTTGAGGCTTTCAATTATCCAAGTTTGAATCACAGAGTAGGCATTTTTAACGGGCAACGAATTGCACTGGGTCAACAGCTAGTGCCTATATTATAAGATCAATATATTTTGTTTATGTAAATTCATACATGATAAAGAATCATAAATAACCTATCTATAAATCTGCTTTATGTTATATATTCAGTGTAGGTACTATACATAAGCAGTACTAGTTTTTTATTTACTTACATGGAGCATAATATTATTATGCCTATTTAAATGGAAAGATTAATTTATCACCTTTGGATTTTTCATTTAAGTTTCATAGGTATAAAGCGAAGGATTATACATAGAGAAAATTAGTACATTCAAACATTAGTACATTGTATATTATGAATTATGATAGGTAGGTTGTATAGGTATTGGAACATTTGGAACTTTTATATAAAATATTAAATAGAATACATTTTTACCTATATTTATTAAAATATATAGGTCAGAATGTTATGAAAACCCTATACCTATTAATGTATAGATACAATACTATCACTAACTGGGTTAGGTTACCTATTTAAAACTCATAAACAATATAAATACTGTTGTAAAAATATCTGGTTTATAACATTATACGTGGATATTTTATCACTTTCATTAATATGAATTAAAATAAGCAACATGTTACACTTAATTAGTTTTTAATCGCTAAAAATAAATAAGGCTGTCGGCTATGCTGCAGGTACTACAAGTCATCTTAAATGTATAAAGAAATAAAACAGTGTATTCTGTATTTCTGTTTTTTGATGCTGAGCAGATTGATAAAACTATCCAAATGAATTACGCTCTGAACAGTTATTATAATATACCTATAAATATATTCGGCCTACTTAGAAAAGAGGCCTATCCAATGAGCAAATAACAGACGTTTTGGATATGTATATAAATATTTAATATTTGAATGTAATCAATACCATTCAAGCACTTTCGATTGAATATTGCTAATACTTATAAAGTCTTACAGTCGTTGATCCTGTGTGATGCAGTGCGTCTGTTTATTTTCGCCTTTGACATGTGCGTCGGCGCACCCATGGAAATGACTTAAGTTAATTATCGAAGAGCCATACATGGTATCGATCAAAAATCAATTTAACCTTCAAGCTTACATATTATATATTATTATATACATCAGTGACTAGTGTAACAAAGATAACATATTTTTTTCTTTGAGGTGGGACTAACCCACTTTGTTTTTTAATTTTATAAAACGGTATATAGGAAAGGAACCCATATATGTATATAACCCATGTATATTTGACAAAGTATTTTTAATAAGGCTTTGAAATGATTTAGAGAGAAATTACTATCTCTCATTCGAAACACACACACACACATGCGCACAATTAATAGGTTATGTGTGCGGATTAAAATTTTCTCTCACGTTATTTTCATCTACTAAATCAGCTTCTCTTTCACAAATTAAACGTTTTACACGAAAACAAAAAAGCATCGGTTATGTTAATCAGGTATTATACTTTGTATATATTATATCTTTAACATGTACCTATATATGGGTATATATATCTATACAGATGGAGTGGAAACGGATAATGGTTGGAGTGGATGCATTATAATATAGTTATATTATACACTTATATAATAATGGACCATTTTAAATCCCCCGCATATGCTTTATACAATTCGTACGGTTATAATGGTTGATGTACTGTATAATATAAACTTCGTAATGTATTTTTTCATTTTTATAATGGACATATCGCATATATTAAAATACTTTGTTGAGTTTGTTGACAATTTATCATTTAATAAAAAGTTTTACTATCAGTCATTCCAATAACATTCCCATAGTAATATTTTGTATTTTCTTGATAAAAATGTACATTTTTAGCCATAGTAATTTATAAGTTGTAAGGATTTTTTCTCCAGTTACTGTGTAGAGCAGTGTTTCCAAGGAGGAATGCCGTGAAAATTAATTTTCTTCTTAGATCAACAAAAATAACACACATTAACTATATGGAAATTATATTATAATTATAAGAAAATACAAATTTGTATTTTAATATTTTAATAAGATTAATTTTATATTTGTTTGGAGGAATTTAAAATGTTTATATCAAAGTGTGTTACAACTTGTGTAATAGTTAATAATAATTGTGCAGTGAAGAAAATGGTTAAAGAACTGGTTTAGAATAAAAAAGGTTTGCTCTAAAAATGTAAATTATTAAGCTTGTCTACTGATTGAAAATCTAATGTAGTTGGTACTTGCGTGAAGATTTATCATCGGTTTTAATTTAATAACAATAATAATAATAATAAATAATAATACATCACTGTGATTATTTAGTATTTGGCGCCTAGGAAAACATTTATGTGACACGTGGCCGTAGTGGGCACACGTACGGTCTTTGTAACTTGTTTGTATTGTCATAGTTGTCATTTAGTTGCAACTTATAATATGGCCATATATGGTATATTTTATATAGGTCATAAATCATAATAACTAAAATTTTTGGGCAACTTCAACTGATTTATATTACGAGATTTATGTTGTAGTGTTGCACGCTATACAGTATACATATACATTTTCTTCGTGAAATTTGTCACGTTTGTTAATTTAATGAAAACCAAAGAATATTATGTTCTAATACCTATAATTGAATAAATGAAATTTAACCTAATAGTTAATAATTTCAAAATAGTAAAACCTATTAGTATCATGTTTTGTTTGCTGGGTACACTGGAAATTATATTTTGGTTTTCGTTGAAGTTTAGAGAATCAATTTATTTCTAAAGTTCTTAAAACGTGTAGTTGGCTGAAAGTTTAGATTACTATCAATTGCATCAGAAATAAAACTTTTCGACATTTTCTAAACGTCAGTTTTATTTTTGTAGTCACTTTCAAAATTGAATTTAGACTTGTGATATTGCTCGAGGATTTAGAGTTTCAAGTTTATTTATCAAGATCAAATATAATCATTTTTTGTATGTTTTGTTTGAAGATACCTACATGAAAACATTTTAGTATTTTACCACATTTCGATGAAATACACGATATGTACATAAGTATAGTTATATTCATTATTATATAACTAAGATAAAGGTACATTTTCAGGTCTGTAAGCTGAATCTATTACCTATTAGTAATGAAATTAATTTAAAAATAATAACACTAAATGTATATTGGTAGTTTTCAATCTAAAATCCATTAATATATTTTTTAAATGAAAAACTACTCTTTGTAGGCATTGTAATTGATTTTTATCGCGTTATATAATATATATATATAAATATTTTTTTTGAAGAATATTGAAGGAGTTTTTAAGTTTTATGATATTTCACAGTTTTTATTTAATATAAGACGACAAGCTTTAAAGCAAAATATATAAGTGCGACTTTTGATTTACGATTTGTGAGTGATATATAGGTAATATATAGGTACCTATCGAAGATATCGTTACGAAAATATTTATCAAGCTGTGGGTTTCATTTACATGTATATATTTTATGCTTGTATACACGAACAATTTAATTACGATCCATGATTGTGTTTATAAATTCGATATCCATTCAGCGACCCGTGTTGGTTGACAACAAGTTGTGTACAGATACAAACATAATAGTGACCAAGCCAAGTGAAGGACATATCAATATTAAATTACACGGTTGGTCTGGGTTTTTATACTTGTGCACTTTAATAGAATAAACATACCTCTCAATTTATTTTAATCAATCTGAATGTAATAATATTTAACGTTTTCTTGTCAGAAACGTTAAATCGGAAAAACATATTGAAAGTTAATGATAAAAAGTTATTACCTATGTTCACGGTGTTTTTATTTCTGTTAACATTTTAAATTTTAAACGAAATAGTGAATAATAATATATATGACAATGTTTTAGTTTTTATGTAGGTAAACTACTAATCGTGTATTTAGACGTATTCGAGCTATTTGTACTGTAGATATTAATATTGGGAAAATAAAATATGGATAATCCTGGCTACTGGATAATTGTTGTAATTTAATAACTTATGCATTTTATTTTGAGTATCAATATACTATGTCTCATACATTTTATTTATAAATATTTTTTATACCGCAAAAAACAAAAACGACCAATGTAACATTGAATTAGGTAGGTACATTCCATTTGTACATTTCAACATTTGTAAGAGTACCGCGAAATGAACAATGGTTTTTTTATACATACCTATGGGTACAGCTATACTTCCTGTAAATGGTATTTTAAATTTTAAACTTTGAATAAAAAACTTAAATTATTAATGCTATACAACGACAGTTAATCATTTATCTTGTGAAAATGTTATTATTATAATTTATAATATATTATCTTAATAATTATCATACTTTTTACATTAATATTATAAAAAAATCTATGCATATCCAACACTGCATTTTAAAAGAAAAATAATGTAAATAATTAAATAATAATTATATGACATTAATAGGTGTACATATTTTTGAAAGTAGGTAATAACTTATAAGTTATAACAATAATAATACAAATAGGTTATTCAACAAACAATATTAGTATGCCTCACTGTAAACCACTAACTATAAAATCAAAGGTGTGACAAAACCTTTACTACCTACATGGTTTAATTTAAAGTCAAAGTCTGTACAATACACGCGTTACACTTAAAAATATACCCAACTCGAACGCATTCAAGTTGGAAACTCAAGTGAGCAGCTGTAGTCTGAGGCAACCCAAAATAACGGAAGACCCATTGAATATAATGCATTATACCGCATATTATAATATTACAAAAATTCTTCTGAGTTTTTTCGAAAAAAACATTATACATCCTGAATAACAATCCTTAATAGTTGTTTTTCGAGTCATGGACATTTTAACAATATTTATAATTTTACATATTATACTTAAACTTCTGACGTCGTCACCAGTACCTATATATCTACAACAATAACATTCCCGTGTACCATAGAAACTTATTTATACTCATGCGAAGAATTATAATATAGCCAATTTTAATAGGTACCTATATAGTATTAATTGCAGACGTGGCCTGCATGTTTAATAATCGTACCTCCTTAGATATACTTGTATGTACAAATATACAATAGGTAGTACAATACACACAAACGATTAGATATCAATCAAACTTCAAATGAAATGAAACGTGTTTTGTATATGTAAAAGGTACAATTTTTACTGCAGATAATTTCCTAATATTATTAGTAAATATCTATTCAAATTAATATTCTTCCAAATGATCTAATATTCTAATTAGTTAACAAAATATTACTAAAGCTTATTTCATCTTGATGATGTAATATGATGTTCGGGTATTTATGTGTGTGTTTGGCTGTTTTGAATAAACTCAAATTATGAATTATATACAACGATACCAATTACCAGTATCTACCTATACTGGCTATACTACACGTTTCGCATAACATAGTAATATTATAAATAATATTATGATTTTGATGATATTATCTGTGTGGAAACATACAATTATCATAATTATAGCTTATACAGCGACTGAAGTCAATAAATTACAGATGATGGTTTAGTGGTTAAGTTGGGTACAGGTGTTAATTTCAAAAACGAAAAAGATTATCTATTTGATAATATAATTAAAATACTCAGTAAGAAGAGGAAATGTATAAAGAGAAATTATATTAAAATATATAATCAACTGAACATTTGGTCAACGTATTTACACAGCGGGATTCTTTTGGGACAAGTGTCAAAATACAATTTAATGTTTAGTAAGACGTAACTATACATTTATAAATTATACAACATATTTTAATTCAGAGGTTCATTAATATTAGAAATACTCAGTCCTGTACAATAGCTATTTAAATAGTAAATATACTTAAATAGCAGAAGTGCTCGACACTTAAGTATCTTACCCACTCGTATTATACGATTTTATGCGCCCTCACTATTGTTACTGGTTAGTAGTTACTACTCCATTTTGTGTATATAATAATTTAGGTTTAACCTTTATTCTGTAAAAATATTTTTACTTAAAATACTAAACAAATTGCAATCGATGTGTAATACATTAATATTAAATAAAATAACATTTACAATCAATATCAAGAATCTCTGTAAACATAAAACATTTATTTCTGAAAATGTATCCTAAAAATCTCCGCAAGTTTACGTTAAAGTATGACTTGAAAGAAACCCAGAACTGCGATATCCGCCATATGTTTTCATCAAATAGGTGACATATGTTTATATTGATATCTAAAAATTCCGTTGGTTCAAAAATGTAAAAAAAAACTTAAGAGTACTAATATACGTTGATCTAAATCATATTAAATTTAACTTCGAGTTACAGAATAATAATTAATATAACTTCTAAAATTCTCGTGTTACTACTATTACTATTATTACTATTTGTTACTACTATTACTACACTAAGTTATATAAACATTTAAATATTGCATATATACATGTAAACTAAATAGTTAACAGCCAATAGGTTACCTACATGTTGTAATACATATTATAATATTTTATAACTTTATAAGTCTTGAATTAAGATAATGGTCACTGTCGTCTGATCTGCAGCGTGTTGGGAGTAGTTAAATTTTATTTTAAGGTTGAATCGAATACAAATATTAATAATTATCCTTATTATATTTTTACAAACATCAGATAAATACAAAATCGATGTTATAAATAAAATTACATATTACATATTTTTTGATTACTATGTTGGTGTTATACACATTAGGTGCGCAAATCATAATACTGTAGTAGGTACTTATGTACCTATGTTGTAGTATACCTACATATATCACAACAATACAGTTTTATTTAAAGCTTTTATCATGAAATGGTTTTATTTGAGCTTAATTTTATGTGCTTGCCGAATTTCTAATATGACTTGGTGCCTTTAAAGTGGTTTTTATTAGAGCACGATAAATAACTTAAAAGTATAAGTACTATAAATGTACTAAATAATTAAGTATATATTATCTACAGTAGGTATTCATGTATTTAATTCTGATTTTAGTATTATAATATTTGCTTAATTGAAGACGATCCAAGTTAAAATATTTCGTTCTGGTGTTAGTTCAAAGATAAATTAATACCTAGTTATATTACATACAAATACAATTATTTAAAATAGTTGAACACTAGATATAATTAATTACTTTTTTTTATAACGTCATTGAATTATACACATGTTGTGTGAGATCGCATCAACTCATATACCTATCTACCTATTTCAGTTCACTTTGTTAATAAAATAAAAATAAATAATTTATTATACTCATATATATCACAATAATTCACAGTGAGAGTTAATTGTAATAAATTTATATAGTTATTAATTTATAAAAACATAATGAATTGCAGTAAAAGTCAATGATGAATTAGTAATACGTACCTACTTTATGGTTTTAAATAATTTTAAATAATTCTTCACGCTATAAAAAGAAATCAAGAAATTTGCATGGTTTATTTTAAATATAACACTTTTTATACTGAGTAATTATAATTAAAGACCTATTAATAGGTACTCCTTAAACTAATAATAAGGTTTTTCTAAGTGAACAGACTTCAAAGTATATTCAACCAAACAACAATCTTTTAAGTTTCGTACTGCACTTATTAAATTTTTAATTTTAAGCTTCAATCATTATTTTCTCATTTTTTTTGTAACTGTAGTGTAAAATATATTTTGTTCAAATTATTTTAGAGTGTCGTGTTCCTATATAATAAGCATTTTCAGAAACATGTAATTATTAATATACTTGCTCGTCTTCTGTTGAATAAAATATTTGATAAAAGTAAATATCTATTACTTAGGTTTTTTTTATATTTACATTTATCGTATAATAGTTGTTTAATATTTTAAATTCTATCTCATCACGTGGATGCGATCAATCAATGCCGATTGTATGGAAATTGCTTATTTCGCTTTTGCTTAAATGGGATCCAATCATTAATATGTCCAATAATCTTTCTGTTAATATATTGCAGGTACATATTATGATTTAATAATGTACTTTTATAAAAAATTCCGTACCAGTACTAGAATACCTGAATACCTGTATAAATAACTAATTTTACGTGTGCCGACTACTTCACAAGCTTATTATTAACCGCATTGATGTGAATTTATTCATAAAATTGTAATAAATATTGAATGTCGAAATAATGAGTGTTTTTAAATATATATATCATTATATCAATAAGATGAATAATCAGCCGAGTGAATAATAATTATTGTCAAAATGCAATATTTCGTGTTAGATAATAAATTGCTATTATAATATATAGTAGCGCGATCAAGTACGTGATTTTTTTTTAACAAATGGCGAAAACAATAATTATCTATAACATGATGATTTATTGAAAATATAAATTCGGTGAAGTGAAAATAGTATCGAAAAGAAAACGAATATTAAATAATAGTATACATAAATATTATTATACCTATGAGTGTTTCGTTTATAGTAAGGTGAATACAGAGGAAAAGTCAAAAGGGCCGTGCAACCCCTCTCACACAAATATATATTTACCCTTGTAGGTACTTACTCAATTTTTTCTTATCATATCGATTATAGGTACCCACCTAAAAATTAAGTCAAAATAGCTTTACAGTATTGTAAAGAAATGCGTAAACGTCGTGTTAATCAGGTGGTAATAGGCCATAAGCTCATCATAGGTCTTACGCATCATAAAATATAAAACCTATCTATATATTTATAAAACGTATCCCGAGTGCTGACGGCTGACTGATCAACGTAGTAGAGCCTAAACTACGATAACTGGAGACTTGACATTTTGACAGTACTTTTGAACCACTATAAAAGGTTATAGTACCATATTTTATATTTATACATTTTTTCTTTGGAAAAGCCATACAGTTAGAATATTAGTATATACATATATATAACATAATATATTATATATATATATCAGTATTTAAGTTTAGTGTTGGAGTGCGCCCTACTTCACCCAACAAACATTCTCCCGAAAAAATCTCTAGTCTGGATCCGCCACCGATGTGCGCACACAACATAACATTAGTATACGATATATTATATATTTATAAATCGAAAGGTATTTGAGTTATACACGTTCGTGTTAAATCACGGGAAGTATGATAGGTATAATAGTTGTGGTTATAATAATGGCGAATACAATAGAGATAACTGCAGGATACGATGCATATCAACTTTTATACGATAAAATTCCGAGTGTGCAAGAGACTGTCCTCGTCGGGGGAGCATATTATACATTATATAATATTATACAATATGGTATGATGTATATTTGGCGGGCATTATACGCTCGCGGTTGTGACGACGATCGCTTGGGAAATCACCGTAAATTCACGCAATAACCCGCCGCTGCAGCCTGCAGTTCTGTCTTCGACTATTTTTTTCACCCCGGATTGATAATATACATATGTGTGTGTGTGTGTGTGTGTAATACTTCATTTGGGTTAATATTTTCGCGTGCCCACGTGGAGTTTATAATAATAATATAGTAATAATAATAATACAGCGCCGTTCCGCACCCGCGGAATTCAAAGAGATCTCTCTGAATGGCGGACTGATTTCTTTCGATTCCGCGCACCGCCTGCTTGCTCCGGAGGGATTCGCTGTCGCTCGTTATTATATTAAGAAAACTACGACGACGACGACGACGACGACGACGAGGTAAACACACACGCGACGACGTCACAATAATGGCACGTAATACAATAATATTATGTACCTACACATACCGCGCACACGTTTATATATATAGTATATACATATACGTATATTACATTATATACATCGTACATTTATATTATATACGTATAGGTATATAGGAGTCCGCGCGCGTGCAGTTGCAGCAAGTTTCTCCAGTGTTTGCTTCGTATTGTGCAACCCTCTCGAGTCGTACAAATTTTTTTTTTCGTTTCCATTTTTTTTCTTCCCCCATAAAGGTATCGAAAAATTATAATGCGTATTTTATACGCGTCGCATATAATATAATATGATATAATATACTCGCGCTGTCGTCGTTGTCGGGTTGCGACGGCGTTCGCTCCTGGGCCCCACCCCCCCGAGCCGACCCTCGTTGCCCCCACCGCCGCACGGTCAACGGCGGTATCAGAGAAGACCACTGCCGCCGCCGCCACTCTTCTTCAGTCAGTACTCGCACGTCGCTGTAACCGTTTGACTTGTGTTCCGAGCTCGTCTCACGAATTTCTTTTCGTCGCCGTATTTACGTGTTTTCCGCGCGCGTTTATTTCCGTTTATTTATCGATATAATTTTTTTACGAGTGTGCAATTTTTTTTTATACGTAAAATTCGGTATTCTTTGGTTTTAAAATCTGTTTTTTTTTTTATATCGTTTCGTGAAATCGTCTTCTCCGAATAAACACGGGCTCTAGTCGTGTCTGCATAATATAATATAATTACGGGATAGTGAAAATTATTACCTTGTTGTCGACTTAGGCGTCCGTGCACGATAATGTTCGAACCGGTGTCGGCGGTCGGACCCCGCGCGAATTTCCAGCAGATCACTTAACGTTAAAGCACCGATTGCGTTTAGGAAACACACGTAGGACACCCCACGACTTTTGCAGGCTCCGATTCCGACTTCAACTCAGTTGTCACAGACGTTACCAAAAGGGAACGCCACAACCACCATCACCACCATCCACGCACTGCAGTACATGGCGGCCGAACGACAGCAGACGTCTGCGGTCCGGCGGGCGTCCACGGTCGGCCGGTGGGCCGTGGCCGCGGCGCTTTGTCTGGCGGTCGCGGTATACGCGTGGCACGCGCACTCAGCATTAGAGCGCCGCGTGGCCACGCTGGAGGCCACCGTAGCGGCCATGCAGCAGCAGTTGTCGGCCGACTATCCGACGGCGGCCGCGGTCGCGATGGGACTCGAACAGCCGCTTAGGAACAAGCGGGACGTGACGTCCGGACAGTGCCTGTGCCCTCCCGGTAAGCACGCCGTTCAAACATTACCTATGTAGTGTATTATTATATAGTAACGTCAATTATCATCGTTATTATTGTAACGACAGCGATGGCGGCGAGGTGCGTGTCCGGTATGCGACGCCGGCGCGACCTTGGCTGCTGCAGTCGTCCTGCGGTGGTTTACGATCGGTAGGTCACTTTTATTATTTAGGTACCACTTCGGTGGCGGTGTAGTGTGTCCCAAAAACTGCTGCGCCGCGTGCACTGGACAGCCTGCAGTTACACGTCATGATCATCGGTGTCATTTTGGCTCATTTTAGAGATTTTTGGCTAAAAAATCGTACGATTTGAATAGGTTAATTTAACTGTTATTGTAAGACGATCGCAAACCTCTTTCTTATTCGTTCACGATATACCTAATATATGTTATAAATATATATATACCTAATTAAACATTAACCTGCAGTAATTAACTCATGCAAAGAAACGGTTGTTTAAGCTCGCGGCTAATATATAAAGCCATCTTATGGTCAAAAACAGACTTACAAATAATATTTATAATAATCCATCCATAAATATCTACCAAATATTATGGAGTACCTATCTCCTATATTATGTACAACCATGTATTCATGTGTTGAATCTTGATCGAAACGCGTGTTGAACACTGCGCAGGGCAGGCCCGAAATAGGTACTTCTTCCTCAGGATCGACTCTCGTCCCCAAACAATAGCGTCAATTTATTACTATCATTATCCGGTGGTGATTAACCAAATTATAAAATATATATAACGCCACTCGATTGTCCCCGTGCGCGCACCGCGTCTTTTGAACTTGCGTGGAAAATATGACTTGCAATTATTGTAACATGTTTTATACACAGGTATATGGTATACAGGTTTAGGCAAGACAATAATATACTAGCTTGCATCCGCTCCTTATAACCGTGTCGTGATTGTGATCTCGGCCGAGATTATTATTAATGTCTACTGCAGCGGCGTTGAAAATTCAAATATTAATACAGGCGGCGCTGTGTGTAAATATTCGTTTGAATTTGGTGTGTAAACGATGATTTATAGAATCGCCAGACGATTGATTGATGAGACTTTTGACTACGTATAATATAATAATATACAATAGTATATAGACATAGCCGGCCAGATTGTTGTATTTATGGCATGATAATATTTTACACTCTCTGTAATTATCGAAATCGCGTGTGATTACTATTATTTAGTATATCTATGTATTATTATTATCATTATATAGTGGTAGGTAGGCAACTGAAATGTCTCCCCTCACGGCCCACATGCCATTGTTTGATTTTGAATTATACGTTTTTTGTTTGTTTGGTTTTAATTTCTATTTTGCGGTCGACAGTAGTTTTTTTCACTCTAGTAAATAAATGTTCGACAATAAAACACGGAATCACTAGTAAAGATAATTCAACACTGCTGCAGGGTCACTATATTAACGCTTTTTGGGCGTTGGGCGTTTTAATCTCGTTTCGTTCCGTTTTAATTAATTTTTATTCGTATATCTATTATCACGCGGAAAAATCTCATTTGTTGACCAGTCAAACAAAACTTTCTTAATATGTAAACTCACATTTTGGTATAGTTTACTTACTGTTTGAATGAGAACAGCGTAGACATTTTTCAAAAGATAGGTATTTGTCATTATCGCATTTAATGTTCAAGTATAGACGTATAGTTAAGTAGGTATAAAATCGTTTACAATTATTTATGAATAATAATGGTAGAAAATTATTTTTGTTATGTCCTCGTTTAAAGACGAAGTTCTTTTATAATATGCGATTATTTAAAGATAGATTAATTGGATGCTGCGATTACTATAATATAGGAAGCCTGTGTAGTTAAGAAAATAATTTAGCCGTCCAACCAGTTTGTTATTTTTCCCAAACCTATACGCGTGGAGTGTTTACATAGCAATAATAATAATCACAAGTCCGCGTGACGCGTTTAAACGTTTTCGTAAAAGCCTATAAGTCCAAGATCGTAGGTATACCTAAAATAAACTATATTATATTTTATTACATAGCGGTTTTTACGCGGTGTTGCCCCATTGGCAATAATAGCGTATAAAACCGACGTCCCGCACACGTTTTTTCGTATAATATATACAATATTAATACCATGTGAAAAGTATGAAACGGGATGCAAATCGGGGGAGAAGGGCCCACCAGGATTTTGGCAAACGCTCTGGGCGTGCATTTTGATTAATCGTCGTCGGAGTGTACCCCCTCCGATATTCCTATCCACCCTCCACTCGACCACCGACCTGTATATGTTTTATGGCCCGTGAAAGACGTATCGGACGAAATCAAAACACGACCCCGCGGGTCCGACGCCGCCGCCGCCACCACCACCACCACCGACGAACCCTTCGATTTTATCCCCTCCCCCAACACCCCCACCAGCCGTGACGACGCATTATGCACCGCATAACGCGTTTATTATTGAATATTATAATAAACAATAATAATATAATATGATATGCTGGTGCAGCAGACACCTAGAGAGACACTCCGCCATAGGTGCATGTAAAATAATAATATGGGACCTAAATAAACACACAAACGTACGTTTGATAAACTCTCACGCGCTCGCGCGCGACCCGTATGTAATTTATTATTATCATTGTTGTTATTGTTGTTTGTTGTTGTGTTATGATGGAAATCGATAATAAAAACCGGTCGGACGAAAAAATCAAACAAAATCCACTCGTGAAAACGCACACCACTCGATCGCGCAATCGCGCGTCACTCGGCGACAACGACGGCAGAGAGTACCACCATGCCGTTTATAACAACGGTTTTTGTACTGTATAGGCGTCATCGTCGGCGCGCGACGAGTTTGTCGTCAAACACAAACCGCTCACAAAACACACAGCCGAGAGACTATATTATATATTTTTTTTTATTAATATACTCGGCAATGTACACAATATTATTATTATATACACCGAACCCAACCGATCCCGTATAGGTTTTTGTGGCTCGATTGGGGCGAATGTATCTTTTTGTATTATTATCAAATTTTTTTTCTCTCGTTCTCTCACTAAGCCCGTCGAACGCCCCTCGCCCTCCAAACGCGCACCTATTATAAATATTCAGTACCTACCTATATAATAATAACAATCGTCCTCCGAGCACCGTAGCGCATTCACGCCATCACCCCGTCCTTCCTTCCGCGTTCGGGTGCCAATTATTATATACCATATGAACATACGTGCTGTACACACGTATATTTCCACGGACAGTCGGATCAATCCGAATAATAGGAAATCAATTTTTTCTTAGCCATCAAATAACAACTGTACCACAAAAAAAAAAATTGTCCCATAAAGATTATTATATAGAAATAAGCCCGGAACACAAGCAGTGCAATGGAGCAAATCGTATCGATCGGTTAAAAATATTGTACCTATAAGTTACTTATAAGTTTGTCAGCTGTAATGAATAATATTTGATTAGAAGAATCGTTTTTTTTATAACAATACATTTATTAATACTTATATTTACTGAAATGGCTTAATTCTGTTTATCTGGTATTTTTAATACTTGATCTAACTTGAATAATGAATAAACTATACGACTTTTCTCGCTTAAATTTACTCATTGCGCGCAATGCCCGTACAATATTCATATAATATTATACTTATTACATATTATAATACGTTATATATTATAATTTATAAGTTATAAAAATAATATGAAAGTCTAATTATTCGTCTCTCTGTCACCCGCCAGCTCCTTCCGCACTCGAATGCCAATTATTATATTATATTATATGAACGTCAAACGTCTCGAAGTGGGCGTGTGTGATTCGGAAAAGCCAATACGCTTAAATTTTTATACAGATAGTTGCGAAATTTTGTTTCATTTTAAAACGTTTCTACTCAACGAGCCCGAGCGGTGCCCTATCCTGTATATTATTGCATAGGATGTATATAACGTATACTATTATATTATATTCGTATCGGCACGGTGGACGGACGTTAAGTCCAACGTTATAATCTTAACGATACGCCTATTAAAAACGGCGCCGCCACTGCCGGGGACGAAAAACCGCAACAGCTGGTCGCCGCGCACAACAGTCAGGGCTACTGTGCGGCCGAGGGTCTGCCGACATGCGTGTCGAATCAGCAAAAATCCAACACGCAAATGGCAAATCTATACACTCATTATAATATCAAGCAGCCAGCCCATCTGGTCAAGTTTCGCGTGTCATCCTCGTGCATTTGCTTGCCGTCGACGACGACTATTCCGGTTGTATTGTACCTACTTGTGTATTTTTATATACGCACACGTTCGACAGCATAATAATATAATATAAGCACCTACCAAATTTATTATAATTATAATTCGACTATAATTATTATATATTATAATAATATAATATAACAGTAACAACATCGTTATAACAATATGGACGCGAATTACAGACTACCTACTCTGCTACAGATCTATGTTAAAATATTAGACTCAGACGCTCGAAACGGTCATTGCAGGCGGAAATCAGGGGGAGGGGCAAACACGTGCTTATCCTATAATTCAACTAATTCCTTAGCCTCACTCAAAATATGCCATGATTGATGGTGCTATTATTTTATATAGCAAGTAATATTGTATAACGCTTTGTTTTTATTTAGAATATTATATATTTAATTTATACTAATTGATGAGTTTATTGATACTCCAAAATGGTTTTCGATCAATCGAAATTCCATTGAGTGCCTATACTTGCCTATAATTTTATTTTATTTTGCTTGACAACTTTTTCTATGAATGCAAGAAAAAAGTTGGTTTTAAATTTATAGAGGTACTTTTGAATATTAAATTTTACAAGTAACTATTGACTGTTTCCTGGATTCCTATTTTAAATTTCTCTTTATGAATATAATTTAAATAATTTATATTCTTTATGACTGAACTATTTGTATTTATTTTTAAATTTGTTAGTTTACTTCAATAGTTATTAATAGTTATTATTTTAAACATTTATAAATTATTAATGTTTTGTATGAGTAGGTGTAAAATATTATGTAGGAGGTACATCAAATATTAGACTCAACCCTCATTATAAATGTCTGTTTTACATATTTTATTAAATTATTAAGTTCATTTAATTTACCAACGCTATTTCACGGTTTACAGAGAAAATTGTAATTTTGAGTTAATGATCTAATCAATTTTGACTACACCTGCTTGGCTGCTTCTTATTGACAGTGTTGTATTATTTAGAAATGTATTCTTGATGGATATAGTTTATGTGAGTTGATGGCTCGGGGAAAATTAATCATGCTAAAGCAGTATGCTTTTCTTCCTATACTATATTATTAGAAAAAAAAAATTTTCTTCTGTCTATATAAATGTTAACAGTATCTGTTTTTGGTAAGAATAAAATAAAAGCCCACTTAACGAGTTTATTGTACGGCCTAGTGTACGGGGTAGTTATTCTCTTGGGTTCTTTCCATTGCTTAGTTGGTTAACTCTGACAGTCCGACGTGAATGTAATACAATTAACGAGGCAATTTAAAACGTTCTTTAGAAATAATTATAATTTGCCATTTGGTTTTTGTCTTAGTTTTTGTTATACTGTCTACATTTTCTACATTTGCATCATTATGTGACCTCTATTATTTCTATTTTTATAATTCGTGCACTCAAATTAGCAACAATATTATTTATTTTTTTATTTTGATAATTTTTAACTTAATAAATGTTGTCATTGAAGATTGAACTAGAATAATAAATGGCCTATTTGGAAGTACATAAATCAATATATAAGTCTATGGTCTTAACTTTAAACTAGATATAAAATATAAATTATGTTCGTATAGGTACGTTGTTCATAAATAATTGCGGTACACAACAATAGTTTCCGTCTTTGTACTAGGCTTGAATTATTGCTGTAGCACAATATGGTAAAGTCGACTAAGTAAAATGTTTTGATTCATTTATCAGTTTGAATTAATCTTTAAAGTTTTTTTTGTTAATTATAATTTATTAGTGTATACTATTATATTATGATCCAATATTTTTGTTTACCTAATATCTTGTAAGGAGATATATACGAGTTTATTAGGTAGGTAATAATTCATTTTATGATAATTTTGTAAAATAATATTTTATGATTCTATTATAGAAACTAATAAGTATCTATGTATCTATAGTTGATTATTATGAAACAATTTTAATGCCAGCTACTAAAAAAATGATGTGCATATTATTATTTTAAATTTCGATTAGGTAACTAAATTTGTTTTGTATAGCTTTTATTTTAACAATTGAAAATACTTAAAATTTGTATTTAATTTCAAACAATAAATACCTACCCTTTTAAATAGATACCTACCGACTACCTTCATTTCTTGTATCTTCTTTAACTTAGTATTTTTTTTTAATAAAGTATGCAAATATGCAATATTTATCAACACAAATTTTCTTTCTAAAATGTCAAATAAAAACCAATGGAATTTTCGTCTTATCCGCACCATTTATAATGTTTTTCAATATATTATATGATTGTCAATTTAAATGATGATGGTTTTATTAGGATTTTCTAAAGCTTATTATCTGTTTACCTACTTACGCATATATTTTGACTTTGTAATTAAATCGGTTTTTACGTAGATATGATTTTGGAAATAGGAGTTCTATTAATTTATACGCGTCATGAGATAGTGTGATACCAAGTTAATACAGTAGATAAACTATATAGTGTCTGTTTACAATATTCATAATAGTATAATATATTCGTTTAAAATAAACCATCGATAGGTAAATGTTTTTTTTAAATTATTTCCAGTAGACTTTAAATTCTAATTACACGCTGGTTACTCTCTGATGGGTACTTTAATGTCGATATTTGTCTTTAAAAGTAGGTATAATTAATTGTACACCGATTTTATAAAAAATGTATTACATGCATTCAAGAAATTAGCAATTCGTCTAGGTTTTATTTATATTCCACAAACCTGCCGTAAAGTATATATACATTATTATTTATACTTACTATATACAAGCTGCATTGTACGTGCAACAGTGATTTTGTGATCAATAAATTATAGATAGCAGTCGTATAGTGGCGAACTGGTATGAGGAACATGTGAATAATATATGTACAAGTGAATAATGTAGTGATGTGCGTCTTGTGACAAGCTTAAATAATGAAAATCCTCGGAAAACGTCTGACGCGTTTGTTCGGACCAAAATGATTGAGGCTTGCCAACAGGTATAAGACTGGTTTCGCTGGAATTTTCCACGCATTGCCCGCCACTAAAATTAATACTCATTCGCAGACGGTTTTGATCGCGAAACAAACGGCGGCGTCATTACAGCTTACACGAACGGCGACACGAAAACGGTTTGATCAAGACAATCGTATTGAAACGAAGCGGTTGCGTTTGGCGAAACCTCCGCGTTTTTGGAACTATCGAGACAGCCAAAATTAGACGGATATCGTCAAACAGCGCGTTTGCCCCGCGATCAACCGCGGATCAAGTGGCAACTGAACATGCAGCGTTTCGCCCGCTCGTTTAAACCGCCGTGCGTGGCGCCGGCCTAAGTGGTCGGTGAACACAGTAGGCCGTTTTTTTTCTTTACGGCTGACCAATCGAATATCGCGGATTCACGACTTGTCACGACTCACGGATATGCATATATTGATATATGGGTAAACGCTGTAACCAAGTGGAAAAATAGAATCAATCAAAGTCCTAGGCGTTATTGTAATATCGCATGCCAAAGTAACATACCAGTTGAGACCTAATATCAACCACGTGATTCGGTTAATTTAGATGTCTACATAAATCTAAGGGAAAAGGCAAAATATGTAATGGAAAACTGACTTAAAAAGTCGATTAGTCGTTTGGAAAAACGGTGGCTGCAGATCATTTTCTTCTGTCCACGCTCCATGACGCCATCTGATTTGTATTGATCCAATCTAACCGTTTTAGCGAGTCCGTAAAGTGTAACCGCGATATTTTACGTTATTGGTCCGTCAGTATGTTAAGAAAACGCTGTCATATAGTTTCTTATAGTCCGTCGTCGTCAAGCAGTCATCCGTCAATCAATCGATTAATCGTCGTCGGGCGGCGTTTGCGTTTTATATAGTGCGGCGTGCAGCGAAACGAAGTTTGTGCCTGCGTATGTTTGTGAGCCCATCTTTGTTTTCGGTCGGACGAAACAACTTAGGAAACCTCGAACATTACGAGCCGATGGAGACGGGTCAAGGTACGACGCAAATTTATTTATTTATTGGAAAACGGCACGAGCCCCAATCCAATAATTATGTACCTGTATATAATAATCTTAAAAAATATACCTACTCAATTTTAGAATATTATTAAAATCAATAACACACAATATTATCGTGTCACCTATATTATTCACAGGTCACTTAAAGTGGCAGACAGTTAACCACACGCTTCAATCACCGTTGATGGCGTTGTTTATAGTATTCATTGTATTTACATATTGTTATTTGATGTGACGTGTGTAAACCTTTATAGATATTATACAATTTGTAGAATCCAAGTGCAATTATGGTAAAATATCGCGGATAGATTTGAATGACAGTTTTTAGAATAACCACACAATGCGATAATTATTAATTACCAATTTTAATAAATTAATGTACAGGTTTTTACTGTTCTATAGCGTGTTGTAGTGTTGCGTATTATATGAATTACAAAAGACTTTGAATAGCTGAACAAGTAGATTATTATAATGTTAATAACGCAGCTGCCAGTAATAAGTATAATATTATGTGTATAAAACTGGATTGAACGAATTTTTTTTTACCACATCCTGGATATAATTATATACTGGCAATAAAAATGCATTTTACAGTAAAAACAATATCAACAAGGAAAAAGTAAATAGTAAAGTATTTACTTAAGTACGTAATTTCTTCAATTCAATAAAAGTAATACAATCAAGCATAGACGTGATAATTAAATAGCTTCTTCCCCCCTTAAAATACGTCTTAGATATGTGTAAAACTTATTTATATTGTTAAATTAACAATGCACCACACGCACAAACTGAAGAAACGATATTAATTCTGACGTCTATACTTGTAAAATTAAAACGACATACACACCCGACGATAATGATATATACGGAGATAGTTACAGTATAATATACGAGTGAGATGAAATCGACACAATTTCGCTTCGCTTATTCACTGTCATTATGATAATACATATAGGTAGGTACATACTGCAGCGCAGCTCAGATTTATGTCCGGGAGCATAAATGACAAATATGAGGTAAATCACACGTCGTGACGATGAAATGAATACGAAAAACCACATCGCAGTGTAACATATATTTTCAGCGGCTACTCGACACGTTTCGTATCATTGTAAGTATATGTTTGTAGTTTGTGTGGATGTATAGTCGTTCAGTTGCTGCTGCGTATGGATGACGACGAATATATTATAGACACGAGGAATAGTTGTTTTGGGCACAATTTGTATAAAACACTTGTGAGCGTAATTTTTTTATCGCTCGGATTCGACACTCGATGCAAATGGATACTTAAGAAATAGTCGTCAACCCTCCTTGAAATAAAATGTACCTGTATGTAAGTAGGCATATGACACAATCGACACTCATCGCCAACACGTTTTTCAACGACGATCGCACTACATCGCGCCCAAGTGGCTACACCTAACCTAGGTATTGGTTACAGACTTCGGAAATGATTTTTTTTCTACAGAGGTGATTTGGTGGTTAATGTATTCTTTCCCACACTTCTTCCAACACTTTCTTAACTCTACATTATTTTGGCGTCAAGCTGTCAACTATACAAAGTTTATTAGTGTATGATAGGCTAAAAATAAGAAAGTGTAAAAAGAAAATCGATATTGTTGTTTCTATATAATATCCCGTAAATGGGATTTTTATGTTTTATTTTTTTTGCCTTTTCCAGTTGACGAAAGATCCCTATTTAATAAAAACATAATTTTCACTTTTTTTCGTCTTATTAAAAATCATTAAAGATTCCGTTTATAGTCGCGTGCTAATTTTTTATTGTAATTTGTTATTTTTTTTAATTTATTGTGTTCTACCGAATGTTTCAACAGCTTTTGATTTGTACAGCAATCAGCAGTTATTGTCAGTGGTTTAACCCCTCTCCCATCCTTAAGGGACGTATACACATGGGAATCGGCCCATCAAATTCGTTTTGCGTGGGTGGGGTGGAGAGTTCAAAATGGACGAAAATTAATAGTTCTAAGAGATTCAATCACTATCTAATATTCTGTGCTGTAGTCACATGTGGCAGCCTCTTCTCCAGTTCCAAATCAAACACTATTTGTGAAGTGGAGGGGAGAAGGGAGGAATTATTGTAATTGTAGCGCTGATTACCTGTATCCGGGATATGGTTCACAACCGCTCATCCGTTCCCATGGCTTGAATATATTATATACACTGTGTGTCCCTGCGCCACGACGACGGCGGCTTTTCGTTATATTATTTATATTCTATATTTCTGTAACAAAATAAATAAATAAAAATAACCATTATGAAAACATATAAAAGAGGGTTATAACTAGTAATAACTACCCTTGTGTAGTCAGAAAAAGGTTTATGAAATCATAAAACGAAACGAGGTCAATTTTTTATGTCTTTTGTGTTCCTTGAAATTGAAATAGATACTCACAATACTATTGCACATTATAGGTACATTAGGTGTTGAGTATATACAGACATTATAAACCCTGATTATTTTAATGATCAAAACGGAAAAATATGATATTTTGCTGTAAAATTGTTTGGGAATTGAAATTAGTTATCAGCGCACAGCAATATATTATATGAAAATGTGTTCAAAAGATAAATTGTCAACCTTAAATATATACAGCGTATTTGTTGAAAGCTTGTGGAAAAATATTACGGAAACGCCTATAAGAGTTAATTATGGAAGCTGAACTGAGTGTATTATACGAAATAATCATTAATTCATTAGTCTTATTTTAGTTCCATGTTAGCCTTCGAGACCATCGGTGTTAGATTTATTGGTTGACTAGTTAATTGTGTAGCGCGTTGTGAGAAAGTGCTCTCCATTGGCCACAATCCAATACATGTGTGAATAACGGTAGCAATTGTAATTTTGGGATTTGAAACTTTATATTGGTTAAATGTAATTTTAGATGCGTTTGACAATTGTCAAAAATTACTTGGAAAACGTAGAGCCTGATGCTCGAAAATATTTCGAATTTAGGGCCTTTTTTTGTCTTCAGTGAAACCATTTAGATACAAATGATTTATCGTCACAAATAAGTCGTAAACAACGAAATAGGGCTAAATCACCAAAGTTGTTATAGTTTTCACTCGGCTCTGTTTATATATTATAATCTACATATCTCTTTCTTTGAGGAAAACTGGGTATTTAATTATACTAATATATTACCTACTCAAAAAACTGTTTTTAAGTCTGACACTACACATTTATTAACATACGAGTAAGATTTTTCAGAAATTTCGTTTTAATATTCAGCGAGTGTTTTCAAAAATTGAAAACAAATTTATTGTTCAAACAACATACTATTTTCTCGTTAAAATAAATTGTTTTTATTTTTTGTTTTAAAAAATGATATTTACATACTTGCGGGATGTTACGTTTCGTGAATACGTTTATAATAGGACCCTATGTATTAGAATGTTTAATAAATACAGCGTCAACACGCGAACTTGAACTCATAATTTCTCTTTAAGACTCGACTCTTTCAAATGGAACCCTCCCCAGTCCCCTCCAGTTCAGAGACTCGTTGATTTATTACCGTGATCCGGTGAAACCGTGGAGTGCAACTTAATAAGGGTAAATAACCCTGGCGCGTACAAAAGGACTATAGCTATGCGGCGTCACGATCGCGTGGCTGAAACAGCAACACGCAGCCCTTCATCGTTGATGAAGACAACAACGTAAATGCCGTTGTTCTGGTCAAACGATTTACATTTTAATTTAATTTTGTATGGTTTCCGATAATCGTCAGACAACATATTATTGTATAATATACATAGGTGAAAATCCTATATTATCATCTTACATTTTTATAAATATTAAAATGGGTCCTCCACCACTAACATTTTTTTAAAATTAAGTGTAGCTAACATTAATTTTTTTTCTTTTTTTCCTATCAATCCGAAGACTTCATTTAAATTGTTATAGGTAGGTACTTGAAATTATTTCGATTACACATAGATAAGTTTTCGATTTTTTTTTGTATTTCAACAGTTCATACTTATAATATTTATTCAATAGTCAACATTGACAATTACAATGAATAATATATTATGTATTTTTCATAATAAATAAGGTTGAAATTCACTGTAATTTTTATATAAAGTATTGATTCAAATGTTTAGTTTGATTTTTGATTATATTGTATCCAACAATAAAGTATAGATGTACCTATCAGTGTCAATATTCGCCATGAATTTGTTGTTATATAATAATTGACCAGATAAATTATTGATTCAGTTAAATTACAATAGGTACCTATACGAGTTGTTAAAATTTAGTATAATAATATAATATTTTTATATTGATCTGTTTTTTTATCTCATATTTATAAAAAAGTTTTATTTAAATTACAAACATTTTAATATTTATGTAAAACATAATATTATTTTATTTTAATTGTATACATTTTGTTATAAAGGAAAACATATTATGATTAGAAAATTACAATAAATAATTTTCAAATATAAAATACATTTGCTTATAACAAGTATAATTATGATTTTCCCAACACTACTAAATACTACGGAAAATTAATTAGTTTAATTGGAACGGAAGCTTGGTTTTTACGGAACACAAAAGTATACTTTACTTTTTAGTTTGGTTAAAAGTATCATTGGAAGCATTGCTATTGAAGTTGTTCAAAACTGTGTACACCTACAAAATTAATTATTACTTATTTCTAATGGTTATTTTGAGAGTCAACCTTTAAAACTCACTTGGCGTTTTAACTGAAGAATTTAAAGATTTTAAAATAATGTAAGAACTTCATGGTGAAGTTAAATCGTATTTTCTCATAATAGTTAATTTTTATATGTAGGTAAAAATTAATTGATTTAAAGTGTATTTATTTTGAAATATTCCCAAATGTTTAATTGTAAAGCAAACAAGTACCTAACTATTATTAAATGCATTTTATAATGATTCTTTTGAATAAAATCCAGTTTAAGAATTTATCCTTAAAACACTTTGATGAAAAAAAAATTATATGTTATGCATTAATCTGTTCAGAGAATCTTAGAGTTTTGATGAATAAACAACAAGAATCTTTTCTTATTTATTTTAAACACGTATGTATTATAATATTTATTTGATGTTCATGTCTATTCATTTGTTTATGAATATATATTAAGTATATTAGAATCCTGGTTCATACAATAAAGTAGAGAATTCCATTTAATACCAAGTACCTACAATATTTACCTACCTATTATGTGCACCTATTATATAAACGTAATATTGAGTATATTTTTTTTAGTTTTTTTATTGTTTTATTTATTCACTTATTTTAAATGTTGGACTTTATTATTTCATATTAAATGTTCATTTGTATCATTATTATTGTTGCATGTAATATTAGTTTATAATGACGTTGGTTGCCTTTTTATATTTTTAATTCGTATTAGGCTTCGAAAATTGTATGAGTTATTAATAAGAAAAATAATACGATCAATCAAAACGATTGAATTAATTTTAAAGTTTTTGTAATCAGTTAAGTTTATTTAATCCGTTTATACTCTTTATAACCAGAAGTTTATGTGTAAGTCTTTGTATGATGCTTCAGTGACTTGTTTAACATCACGTTAACAAGTTTTCTGTGTGTTATTATTTAAAGTTCTGAATTTACCTCGGACTTTATTAAAATCGGACTACTATAATACGGGAAAATTATCATAATACAACATTTTAATTTATCACGGAATAACGTGTAAAAGAAATAAATGAACACAATTTTAAAATGTAAATGATTTTCTAAATAATTATTGTTGATGACTATTGTGATGTATAATAATATAGTAAAAATGTAGTTGATTTGTTTGTACTGTTATTTTTTGTAATGATTACGAAAAAAGTACAGCATAGTAATAGTGTGTGTTGTATATATAATATATATACATATATAGCTATAACGCGATACTGTTTTTGATTATTGTTTGTCGAGCATAATTTGGAATTTAGTGTTGCTTCATCCCTTAGAGTTATTTTTCAATTTATATTTGGCAGTTAATGATATGCTTGCTGGTCCCGATTGCTAATTTTCACATCACTAACAGTGAGAGGGGAGGGAGTGGAAAAAAGGGTGGATTGGTAGATTTTCCTGCCATCTGCGACACAGGGTAAAGTTTTATTCGCGTGATTTAATTTAAATTCAAAGCTCGCGGGAGTGTTCGCAAGCCAAATTATATCGATTGCGGTTGGTTCTACGCATCTCTTCGACTCTCAAATCGTTATCTCTCTCTATCCAATCTATCCAAATAAAAAGTATCATCCTACAACTAATTTTTATTTTATAATTTTTTCATGAATGCTTTATTCGTAAGGACGTACGCTTTGTTCGTGAATTGTTGTATACGTTGTATTATGTTAATTTTAGCAGCTTTTCATTTATTTCCACCTACTATCCACCTAGCACGCGTCCATTTACGCATGGCAAAACGCTGCCACTGTCACAAGATCGAAATGTTAGTGGAATTCTCATATCGAGTTCAAAAAAATTGGGGTCAGAACTTTAAGCAGTTAGTAGTTAGTACAGATTTACACACTGGTGTAGTATACGATAAATAAAAATGCGATAAACTGTTGGTGCTTGGTTGAGGGTCTGGTCTACCAAAAGACAAAAACAATATTTTTCCAAGGGTTGAAAAAGTACAGTTATCTAAAAATATAATATAGTATATATACGTGTATGGACGTAATAATGTTATATCAATAGGATGACGATGTATACGGAGGAGACTATATATGTTATTATATAAAATATTTTATTGGTAGCCGCTGTGGCGCGGTGTCCTTTATGGCTTTAAGCGTTTGGTTTATAATCACAAACTAAACGACTCTTTGTACAATATTATTTACAAGCCGGGACATTACAAGTTGGGTGTTGACAATAAGAAACGTTTAAGGTGTATATAAAACCATTATTTTGTCGTGTGCACTTAACACAATACATAATACCAGCGTTCGAATTTTACGAGTAATTATCATAACGAAGCTATTATTTTGATATACGATAGCGTGTTTGCAAATGATTATAATGTATTATACTTTCTGTTATACATTTCATCTCTATATTATATAATATATTATAATATATAAAACAAAAACCGGTTAACCCGTTGTATGTTTTTTGTGAATATCAAATTTCCATTGTAAACAAGATTGTTCTGTAATAAATATAGATGCGTTGAAAGCTCTATGTATAGTAAGTGTTGATTTTCGGTTTTAGTAGATAAAAAATGAATGCTTTTAGTTTATCATCATATAGGCAATCTTTATATACATAATATATGTAATTGAGACATTTGACAAAATATATAAAATAAATAATGTATAGAATTTCTATCATTCAGGTATTTGTTAAACATGCGAGGACTATAATGTTATATAGGTACCGTTCTATATATAGTTGTGATAGTGATGGGTAGATGGTATTATGTAACTTAACATATTGTTATCATCAGCATCGAAGGTTCTCTAAAATTATGGCATTTTCGTACTAATATTCGATGAAGTAATACCGACATATACCTATGTAATTGACTACCAATAAAATGAAAGACGGATGTTAAGTGGATATCGCTGCGAGAGAAAGTTTGAATTGAACTATATATAATATGTTTGTCCTTTTCATTGTTCATTTATATTTTATACCAAACATTGTGTAGGTACTTACCAAATGTTTATTTACGATGTCTTGCTTTGCCATTCTTAACGACTGCACATCGTCTTAAAGTCGTTCCTAGTTATTTGTCGTTGATTCTCTGCTATTGCTACGTGAACTAATGTACACTAATAATATTAAAGTCCGTTTTTTTTTTTTTTATTAAATCAGGCAAATATCATGATACTATTATTTGTTTTTTATATGGCTTTATTATACGTCCTTCTCAAAGTCAAATATTGGTATAATACTTAAAAAACTTAATTATGTTAAATAAACATTTGAAATAATAATATATAGTTACCTGCTTGAAACGGTTTAAACTTTTTTTCAATAGCACAATAATATAATAACTTTTGAATTTGTAAGGCATAAAATAAAATATGGTATAGTAGATACGATATTTGGTTTGAAGTAAAAATTATACAAAACAATTTTTCAAAGTTTTGTGTTTAAAACTAGTTGAGAAATTTTAAAAGTTTTTCGTTAGTTAAAAACTCTTATTTTAACTTTTAAATATTTTTTTATGGTAGTATTATTATTCGTGTTTTTAAAAACTAGTTCATTAGACCAGGTATTTAAAAATTCAACGCTCAAGCTTCTATTTTAAATTACAGTTATATTTATTTTTTTTATTTTAAAAATTAAAATATAACTTTGGTATGCAGCAGTGTGTCAAAAACCGTGTAATAAATAATAATTGAAAACACTTTTGACATAAGTTTAGAGAACCGCCGAGTAGGTATATCATATATGTATATTATTTATCATTTCGAATACTATAGTACCACACTGTTATGTCCTTATGCGGCGTATTCATATTTTGTGATCGTCTTATTGCCGTAATAAGCGAAGCGTTAAAGCAAAATTTAAATTAATTTTCGATTCGGACAATTATAAATTTGATCCCTGTCTTCGAATTGGCAAGGGTGCGGGATAATTTTTCAAAACAAACAGAATTGCGAGTAAACGAAAAATATGGCGCCATACAATAAGTATGGATGCGTATAATAAGCATGACTACGCTTATATACAAATTGGTATGTATTGTACGAAAATAATTCGATTAAAATGAAAACGGTTTCGAGGAGTACAAAAACGAATTTTTAAAACAAAAATATACACAAAATGCTCGAGTAGGTTTCCAATGTGCTATTTCCTTGGGTTTCATTTCCTCGGTGTGGTGGGCCGGCGCGGCGGAGGGGAGGACGACAGAGTTACTTTTCCTCCACTGCGACTTTACACCATTTCCACAGTTCGGTAACGCAATATTGTTGAAAATTACCGAAGTTTAGAAACGACCCCGGGGATATTTGTTTTTGATACAACGTGTTTATTTATAAGGCAAAAATTCGATTTGGCTGCTCTTGCTGTTCTAATGATACACTCACTTTGCAGTAGCTCTAACACCGTTATATAATATACGACGACGGCTTGTCAGGATTTTAAGTATACTTATTGCAGTTTATTATTTTATATCATTTGTATGCGCTGTATTTTACGGTGCATGCGTCGCGTGAAATCGAATTTCGTTGGCAACACGGTAAATGCTATGAAATTCATTTAATCACGTCGGGCTTGTCATTTTTGTTGTAGGGTTCGCGACCATACAACAGCATTTCGTGTTTGTTCGATCGACCTCAAACGATCATGGATTGATATTTTGGAAATTTTATAACAATAATATAATTTAAGTTTATATTTATAACGAATCTGGAGTTTAATATAATCTAATAATATGGTCTATATTGTGGTATCCATCTCAGATTTGTCTCATAAACTGTTTAAGTTTACAGTCTTGCTTCTTAAAATACCTATAACTTAGAAGTTTGGGATGAATTACTCTGTAAATTAACTCGCTTTGAAATTATGTGTGCACTCGCTCTCTACCTCAGACGAGAATTTAATGATGCATAATTTGTATTTAAAATTTTAAACTGCAATGTTATTTGTATTGAAGTCCTAGGGGATTAATTAGTTTCTCTTTTTTTCTATTATAGTAAATGAACCATGAGATTTTGTTATCATTCTGAAAAACAATTTTATCAAAATGTCAAAAATTAAAATTAGGCACCATTATAGTCATAATACTTAAATGATATTGTTACAAATTGTTGTATAGAATATCTAGATATAAATTAACCACTAAGAATTCGTTTCGACGCTACTCCTTCCTTATTTCCTCTAATTGTATAGAGCTGCAGGTAATGTAACTGGTGTACCTAGTAGGTTACCTACATCATGTCATCATGGACGTTAATGTAAATTTAATTTAATTAATTTTAATTACTTTAATGAACAGTAACAGTGGTATTAAAAAACAATCAATCACTACGGCTACCACAAGGCACAACATTCCACAGTTATTCGTTTGCTCTATTTGGCCAGGGCACCCATTCTACACTTCCAATTATTTTATCAATTTATATTCCGTTATCAAGCATAATTCCTTACCTTTTCTCAGTTTCCCTTTTAATGATTGTTTTCTGAAGTACCCTTCTTCCTTGACGCTCGTTTTTCATTTTACTTTATCTCTTGTCACTCAAAAGTCCGTTTTATATCTTTCAGTATTTGCATTTTTTTCTCCACAACTTTTCAATAGAGTAAATTATTATAATAGTTATTTCACTTATATTTTTTGGGATACTCTCAATGCTTGATTTACTTAATAGCAGAGGTACTTTACAATAATTTTTAATAACAATAAATTGTAATTAAAAAAAAACTTATATTTTTAATTTACTAGTGGATTTTTATTTTCTTGGCAATTATGTAACAGTCTTCTCATAGATAATATCATACACTAGGTATCTGGATGATTTTGAGTGTAGTGACCTATATTTAACTCATATAATATACTTTGAATACTTATAATACATACCTATATAATATTTATTTCCTAGTGAGACATATACGTAGGTGTAGTCCGGTGAGTAGTTCGCGTTTGTAGTATTATGTTGTCATGCATATTGAACTTGTCAGTGTCGTAGAGCGTTTTTCATTTGTTTAATATATATATACTCCACACGCGTTTGCACAAATAATGCTTAATATAGGTACACTTAAGATCCGATGGTCGACAACTCTATGTGCGTTTTAAGGGAACGAATTATTTGTGCGTTTACACGCAATACTTACATTTTGTTTACACTCGTTGGCCATTGTGTTTTTCTTTCTTCGTGAACTTACAGACGGCGAGCCAAAAGGCAAATTGCATGACGTGTAAACGATGTATCGCCAAGAGGTGTCCCGTTTGTTGTTTTCGCGTTCATTAAAGTCCGGTCGTGATGACACGATGGTGGCGGCGGATGATGAGGAGGAATCTCATTTAAGGTCCATTTGCGTGCGTGCGGGAGATTTGTTGCCCTATTATTATTATTATTATTAAAACATGACATTGAACAATATTTTTGCGCGTAGACGACATGGTGACTGTGAAACGGTGAAGGGAGGGAGGGTCGTGCGCGATTTGTTACGGCCAATCAGCGAGGAGCGGGAATCGCATTATCATCTGTAGCGGCTATAATAGCACTCGAAAACCCCCCCGGCCAACAATAATAATCGAATCACTACATGTATATATTATACATACGAAACGATAAAAACAACAAAAAAAAACAAAACACCCTCGTATAGTCACGGCGGTGTTATTATAATTATATTATTGTTTTAATAACGACCTCTCGACGTCGGCTCTGCCGTCGGGCTGATACATAATATGTATAGGAAGGCGGGGGAATATTCGTTATTTGACGCGAGAGTTATATAAAAATCATCCCGTTGTGTGTGGTCCACAGGAAAAAATGTTAATAACACAGCAGGATAGGTATATACACACCATATACGGTTTTGCTGTCTAATTTCACGGGGCTGCGAATTCCCATACTTATACACACGTGGATTTACGCGTTGGTTACAAGGGAAAACCATATCGATCGCACGCTTTCACGGGGGTGTACTGGTGTGTGTGTGTGTGTGTGTGTGTGTGTGTGTGTGTGTGTGTGTGTGTGTGTGTGTGTGTGTGTGAGTGGAGTGACTATACCCAGTTGTGTGGTTTTTTGACTTCTGTTTCGTGTTTCTCCGATACTCGGTCGTCCCGTACTGCGGCGATTGTATATATGTCTATTACAGAGTCTAGCTGTGCTAGTATATAATAATATAATACGTATGTATTGGCCGCACCACGGGAGATTTTGTCCGTAGTGATAAATCGTATCTTATTTATGGGGTGACAATGACAACGGGTGAACCGCGGACCTTTGTAACGATCCTTTGTGTTCGTCAATCTATACCAATAGTCCCCGCGGTACAGAATCGGCGGATCCTACATTTCCGGAATTGTTATATTCACTTCCGTTTCTTGTCTCTTTTTGTTATACTGCAGATGTATAGATGAACGTTATATTATACGACGGACGGTGGTGCTCGTTCTATAAAGGTATTATCGCAGTCAGATTTCGGATCTACGGTTGGATTGTTGATATTATAATATACAATAGTCTGCGCTATTATTATTATATCGTTTATCGAGAGATAAAAATTATTCCATGGGGCTATATATTTACTGCACACATACATCAATACGATGAACATTCTTCTAAGTAGATATTTAACTTTAATGATCATCAGTGCGTTTGAAATTTAAATTCAAATCGAGTGGTGTAGTGAGTAGGACGGGTAGGTAGCAATACTTTGTTTAAATACCTAATCAATCGGTATTTCAACTTTCATTCCACGATATAGAAGTTTTAAAGTGCGTTTCTTCATCATCTCAAAGGATATGCATTGATTGATCAACTTTTCCTAACCTTATTTTATTTTATAATCTATATGAGGAACACTTATAAGTACCTACAAAGCAATTATCAATGTGTAAATGTATCCAATGCATATAAATATATTTAACTAGTTTTAATTTTAATTAAACCCTCTAATTTAACGTAAACATTTTTGTTGATGGCAACTAAAATTAAAAAACAACCTTTAGCACTGCGCCGAAGTAATATTTATGTTAAAAGTCGTTGGCGTAAGTAAAAGGAGATAGCGGCACACCTGGGTAAACCGCGTGGACCTTTGTAACGATCCTTTGTTTGTCAATTTACGAGTACCTCTGCCTTCCTTCTATTCTCCTTTGTAACTATTAAACATCGTTGGCGAGAAATTAAAAGCTATTTTAATAAAGATGACATTGCCACATTGTTGTTATTTGTTGTGGACGTTATGGTTATAGTTCATTTGATGCAATTTCCTAATTGGCTATAATATATATATATATATATTATGTTAAATTTAAAGTATTCCTTCCTACAGTTTTTTTAAATTTATTATTTCTTATACTTTATAAGCTACATATTTTTAAACAATGAAAAATTTCATAGTAAAAATGTAAATAGTAATAAAATAAGTAATTAAAAAATTAACTGCGATGTAATTTATACTATAAGACAGGTAGCATTTGGGATATTTATTAAATATTTTGTTACAGATTTTCGTATTTGGCTTTATATGAAAAAATATTTAATTGGTAGTTATACTCATTAGTATAATATGTATGATGTTATTGTTAGGACGCCTAATGTGTTAAATAAAAAAATTAGAAACATGTTTTTACTATAAATTATGATATACTTTATTAAATTAAAGAGTTCTGAGTGATAAACGTACCAATATAATTATGTCAACAACGTGAACTAGGAAGTAGGAAGTAATGAATTGTTTTAATAAATAAATAAATAGAACAATGTACCTAAATGGCTAAATACAATAAAAATAATATAAAAATAACTTACAAATAAGTAGGAATAAATTATATTTAATTTAATATTTTGTTGTTTACTAAATTGCTTTAATAAGCAGTGTAAAGTCATAATATATATTATGCTTTTATACAAGATGTGTTAGTTTATTCATGTAGTTTGTTCAATTAAATAGCATGTTAAGCTTGTTATTAAATTTTACATTTTATTTAATGAAAATGAGAATGAGAATGGATTATTTTTTTGGCCGCCTTTGGCAGTCTCTAAATAACATTCTGTTTTTAATTTTTTATACAATATAGAAAATAACCAAAAAGGATTATACTACAGGATTTAATTAGATGACAGTTTAATTAGAGGGGGTGGCAAGGGGGTAACTTCCGCTCATTCTCTTCTTCAAAATTAGCTTTTTTGTTGCTATTTGCATTATTAATTTATTGTCATTAATTGTAAATAATAGATTTTTTCTAATCAATGATAAGTGATAAGTTTTATTTATAACTGAATTCTCACCTCTCGGTATCTACAATCAACCCCCATGGTATAATTATATAATATATTCCAAGTAAACATACAATTTTTTCACTTTTATTGGCTATAAAATATGTTTTGTATTATGTATATTATATAATTTATTATTGTTAATATTAATAAAAAAAAGAATATTAAAGTACTAAGTTGATATTTTTATATTTTGTATTGACTGTTGTTTATTTAAAAGAAAGGAGAATACTTTTTATTATTTATTTGAAGATTTACTTGTAACTTGAGTTGTAAGTACTAGTAGTTTTGTATGGTTTAAAAAGAAATAAAAATACATTCTCGGATAGAAGATTTAACTTTTTAGAAATATGTAAATGTCATCAAATTTTTTTTCAAACTTTTGAAAAGTTTCTAGAAAATATTTTCAATATTCAAGTATTTATTGGACCCCCCCCTCACCCCCTTAAAATCTGACTTAGCCAGTGATTTAGAGATATACACTGAACACTAAAAATCAGTAGATTATTATTTTGTACAGAATGTAACACGACGTGTCAGCGAGTTATTTTTTTTCCCCGAGAACGGGACAACTGTAATATTTCGGTGCTGTTTAGTACAGAGGTTCGTGGCATGTGCGGCGCTCAAGAGTCAAAACTATGATATCATAAATAGTTTTATATACTGCTGCACATTACAGTACTGACTACTGGCATACAACTGCAACCGGATATTATCGTTTAGCTAAAAACAAAATAAAATAAAACCTTATAATTGTTTGACACGTGTGCTGTCGAAAACGCATTCGAAATTATACAGCAATTCGGTTTGACAAAGACGGATTTGTTTTTCGTAATTTGTATTATTATTTTTTTTTTTTGAATTCCATGGCGTGCGACGCACACTTATAATAATATTATAAGAAACATTGGAAGTCGCCGTGATGCCGTTTATCCATTAACCCAGGTGTATGCTTTTCACGTAAAATATTTACCGAATACAAAGAAACATATAAAACACATAATATATTATATTTATTGTACCTGTATACTTGTATGAGTAAATTCCAATTATATAATGGTTATTAAAACGTATTTTTTTATACCTTATTATTAAACTGTGACTGTTTTAAAAACTAGTCGAATTGACGTGTAATATAATAAAATCCAATAACTATGTGCGTTTATTATAGATTTATACTAGGTGCCTATAGTCTGTATTATGTATATTGTAAAGTACAACTTGACTTAAAACGTTACAGTAGGTGAACTCCATTTATACCATATTTTATATTATACAATATTATAATATATTGATTCAAATATTTTAATAACTCTGTCATGAAACTGACCTAATTTATGACTCTTTAATCGTTTTGAATTTTGATAATATAAATATTAAATTAAATATAATATATCTCTGCGGTACGTGCATTGATATAGTGACGCAGGCGGCGGCTGTGGCTATACGATTTTTTTCGTCGAGTGTTTCAATTTCACCCTCTAAATGATTACAAAAGAGAACACGAGAAACGAAATACATTTTTGTTTTTACGGCCCGTCCTTTACGAGGATGCGAAGGCGGGTAAAATGGATGAAATAGTTCTGACTGCACTTTATTGCATGTGCGCGTGTGTGTTAGTGTTAGTGTAGAGATTCGTAGTCAACTATAATATTATGTTTGAATTAATTTGTTCAAAAAACGTATGGTTGGAATTTAATAGAACGTTTGGGCGTTAAAAAAACAGCTATAAGTAATAATCAATGATTGTTACTGTCAATGGAACACCGCCGCTTTACAATCAAAAAACTATAGAATGGAAAAAAATCCACTGTAGATTAAAACGTTCTCATTTAAAAAAAAATAATTAAATATTAGTTATATATATAAATTTAATTTATGTAGAAAATTCATGTTTATATAATTATAAATATAAGGAATTGAATATTGTTATTATAAAAACATTTTTCTGTACAGTAATTACTTTGTGTAGGTATGTTAATTATTTAAAAATCAATAGGAAGAATATTTAAGAAAAAAAAATTTAAAAAAAATTTTTACCCAGCCCAAAAACAATATATTATGTTAAAAAAATATTATGTTTGTATAGGTATTTGTTTTGTAATAAAATTATTAATATGCTCCGTAGTTACAAGATGTGTAATTTTAAAACAAACAAGTTTTATTTATTATCGAACATATTTTAATCATAGGCAACTAATAAAATTTAAATACATAATAATGTACCTATATTGGCGTTACGTATTTGATGATATAACACTGTTTAGCTCAGTTGGTACTTACCCACGTGTTTTTACGAATAACTTTCGTGGGTAGTTACAGATTTAACTTTTATGTCTACAAATTACAATACGCGTCGTCAGAGATGATACTTAGCTAAATTTACAGATAAGAAAACTTTTAGAAATGTAATGTTGATTGCAGGAAAGGATGTTTTACTTAAAAAAAACCACTAAGCCTTTAATTATAATATTGTGGTTATTGTATACATCCGGTTCAATTAAGAGTAGACTATTGCGCTTGTAATTGATTCTGAACAATCGCGTGTGGCAATGGCGATGCCTGGGTCTGCCGGCGTTTACCTACATTGCGACCACCCCGAACACAAAATATTATAATATATTACTGAAAATTGTAATTTAATATCATATAAACGTGACGTGTTTATTGCGATAGTGCACAGTAATGGACGTTCAAAACATTCTCAAACGAATCCATTTGTGCTCTCGTAAAAGGTTCTTTGATGAAACCAATATTTACATAAAAAAAAATCACATATATGTACATAAATATCCGTGATAACATTACAGTAAATATTGTGTATATTATATTTATCATCGTCACGGCACATGTGAGATAATAATATGTTCCGAAGACGCCATCGCCCTCGAGATATTATACTATACATTTATACATACCGTAAACGTTTTAGGGGCGAGTTTGTTATTTTCTGTCAAAGCGCTACATCTCTACGCGCATATGACGTCGTAAAAATTATCAAAAAAAAAAAAAGCTTGTCTGTAAGTATTAAAAATGTTGGCTCGATTATGCGTTTTGTTTTGTAAAAAAATTAAAATATTAAAACACGGTCCGTTAAGAGTAATATTAGCGCAAAATTCGTTGAATTCGATACGACCGGGGATAATAATAATTTATATAAGAAAAACATGGCCGCATTGCGCGTTAAACAAATAAATAAAATAGTACACGAGTACTATGACATATTTTATAACATATAAATATTTATATTACATAATATAACATTATATATCTATTTGGTTATATAAAATATAACCAATAAACGGGCGTTATATTTACTCGAATATAGCTTGGTAATTTATTGACCGCCCGCTCCGACTAATAAGTATTAAGTGTAGGTAATATATATATATAAGATAATATTTTATTACCTATTTTATATGTACTTTTCTTACTGATATTTAGTTCAATTTTAAACTCTTAGCGCTCATACGTATAGTGAAGTGGTTCGCACCAGTCATGTACAGTTTAATAGTATGGTTCGTGTACACCCCGGGTAATAACATTATAAAATATATAAATATTTTATTGATTGAGTATAGTGAATGGGTGGGGCAAAAGATTTTTACGTCAATTTCGGATGGTAATCGTATACAAATACATACCATGATGGATAATATAGATATTATATATATACAGATACTGAAAGCCACCGTTTAATTTGTTTTTCGGAATTTTCATTTCAACCGTGGTGGCATGGCGTCTGTGGGGGTAACGATAATTGCAGGCTGTGAATTTTATTGAGCTTATAAAAAGGAGGAGGAGTACCCCTCAGGGGACGGATATATTCGTGTGGCGCGGCGGCCGTGTATCCGCATGCAGGGTTGTAAACAAGTTCACGACTGGCTTTTTATATTTTTATTACTGTACGCGGGACAAAATGGGGGTGGGTAAACTGCAGCGTATAAACCAACATGTTTAGGGTCGTTTCCAGGAATCGTCAGGACTCTTGGCACTTAAGGATTTCGGTATACGGAGGAGTACTGCTGGTGTATGCCGCGCGCGCTCCGGGGAAACGAGATAAGACATCATGAATCTCACAATCAAATTATAATATACCGGTCGTCGTCGTAACCATTTTTCCACCCTCTGTGATGTTAATATTATTATGGTACACACGCGCTTGTTAGCAGCGTCGTATAGTCGTATCCAAGACACCGCGGGTGTCCCGTAAAAAAGTAAAATTTTCTAGTGATCAAAAAAAACATCCTATAGACTATAGTAATAAGTTACGTCGAGTTTGTTAGTGCAGAGTGATTTTTTTAAAACTCATTTGATTTTTAAATTATGAATTAAATATATGTTGCAGCAGCCCCACCTCCCCCCAACGCTTTGCATATCGTGCACTGGCACTTTCATTACTCTCATAATATACAGTCCATTATATTGGGTTTATATTTTTTCATTCAGCATTATGGATTTCGTGTATCTTATAGCTTACTCGGAACGCAAAACATTTACTTATTCGTCTTCTACATAATAATATACATAAACGTATTTGATGAAGCTTAAAAGTTATAATAACTTTATGACATGTATTTGTTTTCATTCACATATTGAAATACAGGTATTTTTATAATTGATGTCGTCATTTATGTTCATGCGTGCGTTTATAAATGGTTAGGTTTAAGACAGCTTGGATAGTTTTTTTTTTAAGAACATAGTTATATAAGGGTGTGTGCGATTAGCGAACAAACTGCGATCGGATATTCTGTTAAATTACCGTTACAATTCCGCTTAAGGCATGCACATTATATAATATATACGTCTTGTCGTACGTACTCGACCGGAGTCATATATACACTAAAAGCTTAAAGTCCGGTATATGATACATTTATTTTGTATCACGTTGTCAGGTCTATCTATGATGAAAAATCAACTGCAATAAGTTTTGGAGCAGACACCGAGATGTTTTATTATAGCCGTCCTCGGTTTACAGCCCAGCCGTAGAAACGGCTTTTATTACCACTCTCGCGTCTCGTTAGATCTCTAATAACAAATTAGGGGTCATTTTCGAATCTGACCTCCTAACCGGATTGTTTTACATCCATCAATTGAATAATACATCCTCCGTACTGGGCCTCGGCAGTGCTCGTTCAACGGGTCGTATAGCAGTTTACCGACGACCATCATTATATTACATACACACATACGTCAGACATAGAAAAACGCGTATATAGGTAAACATATTTAATATTTCCTTTTTATTGTATTGTGTGTCAGGTGGACTTACACCTATTATAGAGCAGCTTATATCATTTACACTGTTTTCTATACCGTAGTCGTCGGTGTTGGTGAGGAGTGCTATGTACTAGGTAGATGCAATTGGGCCAAAATCAAAAATGACCCGTGGAGTAAGCCAGGTGCACAGGTATACTATATAAATGTGTATACAGCTATAACAGTATTGGTCCGTGGGTGGCCACGGTTACTATAATCTACATAATATATTTATAAATATATATGTTCATAGGTACCTATATAGCTAATTACAATAATATACTTGACGGCGGCCACACATCGCGCTTTCTTTCTCTTCCGCCCCACACTCCGGCACCACCCCACCAATTCTCCCGTTACGAATTAATTGACCTGTTCGTATAGAATGATGTTTTTTTTAAAAAAAAACATATGAGGTGAAAACGACCGGTGGTAATGATTGAGACTGTATATAGGTACCGCACAAAGGTATGTAATTATGATTAACGACTGCGGACGTAAATGAAAAACTATTAAGTACGCCAATTTGTCTGCTTTACCACGCGTATAGGTACAGCTTTTTTTTCACACTTTATAGTTGCAGTGCATCCGAGTACCTAGCGCCTGACATGTTAACAACCACGCATGTGTCGACGAGATAAAAAAAACAACCGTTGCTTTGAACGTTTTTTTATTGGTTTTCATGACGACGACGAACCGGAACTAAAACGGAGCGCCGCATACGTTGGCGGGATGGTTTAGTTATTCGCGATATTGAAATAGCAACCGATTATTAAAAAGTTTTCGTTTTCGATCAATTTGAGAAGGCGCAAAACATTATATTATAATAAGTTGTTATTACGCTTTGCGATATAAATGTGTACACTTTTGTTCGGTCTCGACGAATTGTGTCGGTGTCTGCATATTGTGCCATTCACCCTGAGTAGTGCACATTATTGTTTTGTATTTGTTACGCTGTGTACATAAAGTTAATTAAGTTGAAAAAAAAAAATAATTTGGTTTTGAGAAAATATTTCGCGCTCGGCTATCATGCGCTATTAATCAACAGCATCTTGAGCATAATATTATATTAAACAAATTCTATTTTTGATACGATCACAGAATGTATGATATACATTGTATATAATATGAATATAATATGATATGTATACCTATCATACGTACAATGTCTGAAACGTAGAAAAGTCCTTTGATTACCGTGCAGAATTAAACTTTTTATGTCTGAAACAGTTGTACTCGGTGCTTTCACGTTTCAGTCGCAAAAATCATCCTATTTCCATCGCGGTTTTTTTTTTCGTGCACATTCGGTTGATTTATAAATAAACGCGAAATGTTTTTCCTTTACAAGTGGCGTTTAATGGCCCGAGAAAACATATCCGGCCGGCCGTAGAATACGAGTGGCGGTTAGTCTTTTTGTCTAGCTGCGGTGTATTAGCGGCGCTATTTATACATTGGTAAAGCTGTCGACGACGGCGGCCACAATGATCAAATAGAGGGAAATAATATAATCGTTTGTGCTGGCGTCGACCCCGACTTCCAACTACAATGGTCCATTTAGTCGTAAATGTTATGATCTTTTTTCTTGTCCCCGTTCACTAACGTTTAGGTAGTGTAAAGTATCGTTAAACAAAATAAATACGATATATTCGTATATTGTATATATTATAATCCTGCATTCGTGCTGTACATTAAGATTCTACCTATAACACACATGTTATTATTGTTGTTATAATGATGTCCCCGGAGTGTCCAGTTTTCGTAAAGATTTCAAAATCATGACGTTTGCCGTTTCACGATATTCCGGTGTAAGATACTATTTTTTAAATGGTTTTCAAGGTCGGAGTAGGTAGATTATAATAATATATCACAATGTCGCGTAGATTCTTTAATGATAATGATATTATGAGTTAGTTTTTTTCTAAAATGGAACCAGTTATATTAGTCGACGATTTCCTTTATGTATTCACATTAACCAGGTCGTATAATATACATATTTCGTTTAGATTTCCGTTTGGCGTTTTGTATATTTAACCAACATAACATAATCATCTTAAAATCTAGAAACCTATAGAAACTCGTAATTCGTAAACACACGTGTGATGTGATTCAGGCGTGTTCGTTATCGTGAGTTAGTATCTATTTTGTTATTTTATGCGGCGCCGGTGATCCGAAATCTCTGATTCGTGTCGAAAACTAAAAACGGCAAAAACAAGTGTGAAAACGACAAATAAACATATGAACGGCTGACCGTGCTGTGTACATGTGTCTTCGTACACTTCACACAAATCATACCTATGTAGAAAAAAAAATAATCATTCTTGCGATTCGTGATTACTCCAGACGAAATTCGTGGTTGGATTTGAATCGTTTCTCTAAAATAAAACAGACGGATAAAAGAAAAATAATAAAATGTAATAAACAAACGGATAATAATATAGCTAAATATATGTATGTGTACGTCGGCCGATGGTCGTGTGTAGGAAAGAATCCGGGAGAATGCAGTTTTGACAAAATGGTATGTGACAGCCAGTGCAGGTCTGTAGCGCGTGTACCACGAGAGGAGATGTTTATCGGACGAGCATGTCTGGCGCGTTTGTGTACGGAGTGGTTGCGGCGAGCACGAAACGAACACGACGGAGACTGTGGGAGAGTATATTATATTATTATTATTATTATATTGTGCGCGTTCGATACCGGTCCGGTGATAGGCACTTAGACTGGCCTGTTTGTACGAAAAACGAAACAAATATAGACAACGGATAATATGAATATGTAGTTATGTGTACCTATAGAGTAATAGGTACTTATTACCTACTTATAAGTACTTCAATACTTGCTCTGTCCAAGACGTCTCCTTAAATATTAATCGTCTTCGGCGGTATAGGTACCGAATATAGAAAACTCGAGATATTATGTGGGCAACGTAGTTTGATCACACACATTATGTATACATGTATAAATGTATAATGTATAATACATAACGATGACACAATAGGTATTCCATATACGTGTGAATAAAATAAGCAATATATTATTGTCGCCGATCGTAAAATGTATCAATATCTAATAATTCATAGAATCTGTATGTCGTTTCGATTTTAATGATAATTCAATCATACTACGGCGTGTTAAGTGTTTACTGTTTTTATAAATCAGATGATTTTGAAAATTGCCCTCTCATATGGCGTCCATTTTTTTGAAACCTGACAAATGTTTCTCGGGTTTGCAATATCCGAGATATAATACAGATTATATATTGTTCAATTCAAGTGCCGTCATTTCTGGTACGGATCCTACGATAATTTATACATATAACTGCAGATTTGAATTACTACATATAATTGTTGTAAGCCATGTGTGAACGGTAGATCATTAAGCGGTGACCATAATTTTATGGAGTGGTTATACAATAGTTCGTCAATTAAATGCCTATTCATAAAAAACTATTTAATCAATATTCGATATTAATACATCAAAATGTGTAGAAAAGTTTGTTGTTCTGGTTTTGAAATTGTAAATAAAATTTAGGTTAATAAACAAATTCAAAAACTAATGTGCTAAAAATAGGAAAAATCATATTTGTTTGTAAAAATGTAGTGTCATATAAAATTTACTTCAAATTGTGGATTGTGTAAAAACATTCAAAATTAAAACTTAAAAACTAGTTTCAAATAGATCTCTTTTGCGAGTGGACACGGTCTATTAATTGTACTCGAGGATGATGTTTGTCGTCGTACAGTCGTCTTCGTTTGTCTACAATATAAAGCTTTAATTGTCCAGTATAAACGGCCGAATGTCTGTCGTATCCACAACTTATGTACATTATATTAATATATTATTATATTGTATCCCTTTAAAAGCGGTCGGCGAACCACCAAACGTTTATTTCCACCGTCCGGTTATAAATATTTACCGATGGTGGGTTTGTGATTACGGGCAGAACCCTCGCCCTGCCCTCAGACACGACCATATACACATTATATATTTATATACCTACATCTAAATTTGATATTTTTTTCTCTCCTCACATAATCCCTAAGGTTATGATGCGGCACACAACAAAGGTATTCCGTTACAGAATAGCAGTGCAAGTAGCATAATATAATATATCGTACCTAGTAATAGTTGTGGTAGTGGTAGAGTACGTATATATAATATAGTTGTGAGATACCGAGTTTAGGATTATGTGGTACTCTCCTCCGTATAGTCGTGGCCGCCGTCGTCTCGTATTTTCTTGGTCACGCTCCTGGTCCGAGAGACTTTCGAGGACGAACCCCATTGTGCTCCACACGGCGGCATATATATATATATATATAAATATAATATGTTATAATATACTGTCCAATTATTTACCCTTTGTCTACCGGAGCGCGAGGAATCCGCCGTGTGGTATTTAAATTGTGTATCTTCATCGGCAGCCGTTGTTGTTGTACCGCGCGAGCGCACGTATATTTTATGCCCGGACAATAGTAATTAATTAACGAGCAAATAAAACGTTGTTTATTGAATCGTACATTGTATTATTACGTACCTATTTAGTAGCTCTTTAAATAATTAGAATATTTTGATATACTGTCAGCACGTGCGTATCCTATTATTTTATGAAAAATGTGAGTGTTTATGTTTTTATGAGTTTTGATACACATATAATATTATTGCTTTCATATATATTATATAAATTATATACATATAATACGGTTTGTGCTAGAACCAGAGATGGTAAACGTTTTTTAAAAAACGTTGTTAAATGAAAAAAAAATTAAATATTAAAAATAATTAATTTTAACTATTAAGTAGGTACCTATAAATTGCGCGTTTACTATTACAAAAATTAAAAAATAAAACTAAATTATCAAGTGTTATTTGGAAACGATAAAGAAAAATAATGGTTTAAAAAACGTTAAACAAAAACTATATTTTTTTAATCGATGAACTAAACGAAAATAAAAAAATAATAACTTTTTCCATCTCTGGCGAAAACCCATGGTATAGGTAGGTACTATATTACTGTTGCAAAAGAAACGATAATAATTCGTTGTACTTGATTATTGATCGTCTACCTATGATCAATATTATTATTTAGATTATTTTTGTATTTATTACTTCGGAAAAGGACGCGTGTATTGAAATGATAATAATATTTTATTACCACATACTTATTTTCAACTGCTTATATCGTCGTACAAAACATACAATTCAATGCTGAATAATGTTTAGTAGGTATACTAAAGTTATATTTTCAAAATACAAATTTTCTTTCTTACCATTATTCGTATTTTGGATTTATATCGTATTGAAAACTATTTTTTTATTTTTTTTTTTCAATATACAATTATTTTTTTTGTCTGGTCACGTTTTTTCTAATGATTTGGAAACTTTATAGGTACTGTTGTAGTTATCAATATATGTAGGCAGTTTAGACATTAAGCCAAACATTTGTATGTAGAGAAAATAATCGATAATTCATGGAAATAAACAGAATCGTGATTTATTTGATTACATTATATATCGGTCTGGAGTTAATGTTTTCAGAACAACAAAAAAGCAACTGTCACAAGGTGTATTGTATTAGTATTACATCAATCGTAATAAATGTGCAGGACGTCGTTAATGTCATCAGAAACGCAGTTATGTTGATGTTTTGATATTCTACGTGTATGTATTTCGATAAGAAGTTCTCAGTTTTGATCTACGTATCACGCAGTCCGCATATGGAATTGATTTTAAACGAATTTTTAAATATAACAAAACATTAAATTCCATAGGCGTACAATGTACATATCGTACATACCAACCATTTCATTTTTCCTCCACGTCGATTTTAATATACAAAAAAATATTTCACTAATGGTATTATTGCCAGCTGGTAATGGGGAATTCAAATGACAGCCACAGGTATTTACTATCATCATGGATTAATACTACGGCTAATGGCAAGCTAATAATTTTTATTTATATTTTTATCTCGGTTTTCCGAGTAATGACTGGATTATTTGACTTCGGGCAAAGCTTACAATGTAATTTATTCAATAATAATAATAATAATAATAATGATGGTGATAATAATAAAAAGTACTTATATAGGGAAAGTATATTATTTTTTCGTGACCCTCTCTTTTACTTTTCCATTCGGAGGAAGATGAGGCTGACGTAGTATAATAACGTACTACGATAAATTCATAACGTCGTAGTAGATAGGAAGGAGTGTATGGATAATAACAATGGACTCTAAGCGTTTATAATTTCTTATTTTATTATTATTGTTATTATAATCCTGTTTAAATGTAAAATATGTTAAAATGAAGGCGTTGAAAAATAAAGCAACACACTATGAGAATAAGCTTAGTTGTTTTTTTTTATTTTTGTCGTTTATATAGCCCGAAAGAATATTTAAATTATCTGTTGATGGTTATGTGAAATATTGTATAAAAAGTCTTTAAAAACAGATCAGGATAATGCGGATTTGAAAAGGGTGTTTAAAAAATAAGTAACGAAAATATGTCTACGGCGCCGGGGAACAAATTTTCTCGTACGTCCGACAATATTATAATGTATTCAGTATTTAGCTCTCAGAGTGTTTATCGAAATACTCGCCAACTTTTTTTTAATAAAGTTTGTGTTTTTCGTCTGTTGTTTTCGAAAAGGCAACAAAAAGTGATCTAGCCCATTAAACAATGTTTCTTAAAAGATATACTCTCTTTATACTTAAAAGGTATATAAGAAGTTTCTTCACTGTAGTGCTTTTATTGTTGTCGGCTTTGTGGAAGTTTATGGCTTCGGAGGATTTAATTTGAATTTCCCCGCTGAAAGTTCTAAGCCACATTGCGTTATTAACGCTTTGATTTATTGCCGAGTTCAGTTTCAACATAATTAATGTGTTTTTGAAATCTTCTGGACAAGACTCTATAATCACAATTTTATTTTTAGTACCTACCTACCTACCTACTAGACACTGAAAGAAAATTAAGAGACTCACGTGCAACATACAATGAAACCTATTGACAACCTGTGTGTGTGTGTGTGTGTGGGTAAAAGTATATTCTTTCTTTTAGAAGGGTGTTTTATATTTTTTAATTTCCCCAAGCGTGGCCTTTTCATATGGTGCGTGGCTTCAATAGTCGAACACATAAAAAATGGTTTTTGTGGTAAATTTTGAAACGCGTATTACAAAACATGCATTGACGTAAAAAATGTGAGGTAAACAAAAGGAATTTGAACTTTTACAACAACAATGGATTTTATTATGAACTTTTGTTCTAATTTGGGCGTAAAAATAGCATTGAAAAAGTGTAAATAATATTTTATGTGCACAAAATATCGAAATGTAATAGAAACAAATATCATTGTATTTTTAATACGTATTATATATTGATTAACAAATTCATTGTATTATTTAATTATAATTAATTCACTTCGATAAAAATATTTGCAGTTTTACTAATAATACAAAAAAAACATGTATGATACATCTGTGAACTTCTAAAAACCTTAAAGTTGTTGAATTTCGTCTTCCACATTATAGTTTTTGGAATTTCATTAGTGTAATAATATTACACTGTAATATACTAAAATACAGCATAAAGAAGGTACTACAATTCACGAGCAAGAAAACGTCATGCTGTTTTTTGAACGTACGTTATATTATTAGAATTTAAAACATACAATCAATTTATAAATGCTACACTATAGGTATCTGATCAAATTCAATATTATGTTCAATATTTATTGACACTGTATAAATGCCAAAAGCCCATATTAGGTACACGTTATGATTATTTACTGCTAAATAAAACAATAAATGAATGACGGCATTACTTAAAGCCTAAAGATATGTATAGGTAGTCATAAAGGAGTGTACTATTATATAGATGAAAATAAGTAATAACAATGACGGACGGACCATATTATATAATTCAAGTGGCGTACCCGGAGGAATAGGAAAAATATTCATAAAAAATTGTTCATCTCTGATATATCATATGTGGATAATGTATATGTAAGAACTAAAATGTTATATATTAAGTATTGATGTATGATAAGCATTAAAAAAAAAGGGCGGGTAAGTGTATGTCGCTCTGCTGTACAGTAGGTTACAAGTGAGTCACTGTAATGGATTGTGTTAGATTTTAATAATTTAATCCAATGATATAATATCATTGAATAAGAAAAACGATTCTGAGCGAAGACGGTCAGTCAGTCTATAATATCTTACTAAGTCTAAATGTATTTGATGATATTATTATTGTGAATAAAGTAATTCATTTTAGTATTATAGGCATTAGTATTTACTATAGTTGGTTAAATTCATTTTTCTCAAAAAAATTATATTTTAAAATGCCATTGCGTGTATATAAAATATAACAATATATTCTAAAAGTTTCATATACCAACAAATAATATTTTTAAATTATATCAAAATAACTAAAATCATTATTCTTGGTTTAAATATGAAATTTTGTCTAAATTTGAAATTAAAATGTCTGTAAAAAATAAATGTGTTGATATATTTTTTAGATTTTTTGGTTACAGTATGATTTATTTATGAGAATTTTTGTTTTAAATTTTCAACACTTAGTTATAAAAACTGAACATTTTATAATTTTTTAATTACAATGATTTATAATTTTCGAGATTTTGACAAATTTTGTCAAAATTCGAACTTTAAATGCTTATAAAAAAAAATCGTGCCTATGTATTTTTAAAATTTTTCAACTGATGTTGTAACAATATATAAGAAAGCTTGTATTAAATTTTCAGACTTTTTGGCCCACCAAATAAAATTTTATTGACAATTATAAAAAAAAAAACTAAAAAAATTGAAAACTAAAATGTCTGTAAACAGCTCAAAACAAATCAAAATATTTTCAAAATTGAATGGTGTATAGAAATAGCTTATATAAACATTCAGTGAAATTTTCATGCATCTACAGTTATTTGTTTTTGAATTGCAACAAAATAAGAAAATCGCTACATGAGAAATCGAGTGAATATCTAATCTTGTACAAATTTGAACTTAAAATGCTCATAAAAATTTATTATGACTTGCTTTTAAACTTTTTTTTATTGATAAAATTAGGCAAACTTATGAGGAAACTTGTATTACATTTTCAAACCTTAGATTTAAAAAGAAAAAATTTTATGAATTTCTAACTCAAAATAAATTGCACATTTTCGTCATTTTTACGTATTTTGTCAAAATTTGAACTTTGATTACCTATAAATAAAAATTGTGACTACAGATTTTAATATTTTTCATATTATATTAATGTAACAATATATTAAGAGACTTGTATTAAATTTTCAAGTTTTTTACCCAACAAATAAAATTTTATTGACATTTATAGAAAAAAAAACTAAAAAAATTGGAAACTGAAAATGTCCGTTAACAGCTCAAAATAAGTCAGAATATTTTGAAAAATGATATGGTGTGTAGAAAATGCTTATATAAACATTCGGTCAAAATTTCATGTCTCTACGGTCATTTCTTTTAGAGTTATACCAAAACCAAAATCGATTTTGTCGAAAATTGGTTTTCCGTAAAAATTCCCGTTTTTCCCATAATTTTTCATTTGTTTTTCCAGGCGCTCTTGAAAACTACTGGGAAATTTTGACTTTTGACCCCTCAAAGTACCAACTAGATTCACTTTCCTATCAGAAAAGGTACTATTGAAGAAAATCGAAGCATTTTTTCTGTCCCAAAACGTGATGACAGACACAAAAAAAAATAAAAAAAAAAATAAAAAAAAAAATAAAAAAAAAAACACACATCATTGTAAAACCAATACATTCATCGCTTCGCTCAGAATCTAAAAATAAAAAAAAATAAAAAAAAATAACACATCATTGTAAAACCAATACATTCATCGCTTCGCTCAGAATCTAAAATTATTCAATAACGTACCTATTAATATACATACATTAGTGAGCTAAATTCAATGTTGAATCATTTTTATGTCGATCAAATTATAAATTAAGTATTCATTATTGGTAGCCTAACATAGTAATATTTGCATTATTAATAATTATTAATAATAATTTAACTAATGATTGGCAACCAATAATTATTATTATAATAGCTCTAAAACCCATAGCAACCATTTATAATCAAAAATGTCGACGTAAATCTCAAAATCCAAATTTGAGCTCATCCCCGGGTTGGATCTAGAGGATTTAAAAATAGTTTACTTCACTCTCTCAGACCT
>JANEHU010002373.1:0-11099 GCA_027563435.1 Nasonovia ribisnigri | reverse complement strand
AACGTTTGTAACTAAATCTAAGGTGTTTCAACTGTCTTAAACTAGTTACGTTTAAAGGTTGATTAAAAAATTATGTCAAAAATTGCCAACTAATATCGACTTGGCCGCTAACGGGTGTACGGTCGTGCACGGGTTAAGACTATTTTATAGTGATCTAAATTTCCATGAAAATTTTCTAAAATTTGAAAATGCACCGAACTGCACAATAACCGACCTGTGTTGTACGTGTACTTTTATAGATACTAGCAATTCGATAGAAGTGGCCGGGTTTGCCGACCAAGAATAACGAATGCTAGTGTGTGGTTGTATGGGTAGGTGTGTATATGTGTGCGTGCAGGGTAGTATTAAAACTAGAATAAATGGTAATAATAGGTGTTTGTTCACTGTGTTGCTGTATAGACGTATACTACATACAGTTATATAAATAATACGTGGCTAATAATTACAACAACCTCAATGTATTTGATATAAAATATAACTTAGCTCGCATGGCTCAGATGATACAACAGTATAATATTATAATTTATAATGGATTAATGCAATATATGCATCGCCCTTTTGGCCCAACATAATAATAATAATTTGTTACTATTTGAGCTTTAGCTCGTAAGTAATAAGTAGGTATAAATATGGTCTACCGGCACTACGGTATATAATATATAATGGTTTAAAACTCGCAGGTTGTGGAGCGCAGACTGGCCAGCCGGTCCTGTCCTATAATAATAATGTAAAACACAATAATAGACAATAGTAGAATAGGTACAACCACGGTAACTTTCGAACGTGATTTATAAATAACAATTTTAAAACACTGGCTAAATGCGCCTGATAGTTAATAATATATGTGGTGATTCGCGCCATACAATTGACAGGATATGATTTTCAGTGATTCACGCCTTGCGAAAACATATAAAAACGGACACAATTAGTAATAGTTTTCGGTACATATTGAAACCGGTGCGCCATCGGCGACTGGTAACACATTTTTAATCTACATAATATATTACCTAATGGTACGTAATGGTACCTTATCAACCTATTATATAACTCACTGATAATACAAAAATAACGAGATATATGTTGTGTGTGTGGTATACTTTTTATTATAATGTCGTTGACAACGGTACCTACACGGCTACACCATGTTTTCAAATAATATAGTCATAGGTTTATAAAATTTTATACTGATAGGCTGTTCGATTTATTTTCGTTTCGGGGCATGTACTAAGATATTATATTACGATATATACTCTTAAGATAATTTTATCAAATATCACTAAAGTGTTGAGTGAAATTACGGACATCGGGACTTTTGGCCGCATAATAGAAACTTTATCACCTATTAATGTTCCAAACTTTCTAAAGTAAGGCAGCATAATATGGTTACACATTCCACGAAACCTCCCATTTCTAGAAGTTCCAACCGACTTTGGAAACTATTCATAATAACATAAAAACCATGACAGACCTAAAGTACACAATTTGTTATTTACCAATAATCAGTATACAGAATTATGAAAGTTAATTTTTTTTCGTGTATCGTAATAAAAATAAGTTCTCGCCGAATTGAGATGGTACTATACTGCAGTTTTACACTTGTTTATTTTATTTTTAACTATATTTTACCTACACTCAAAAATATTAAATTCAATTATAGTGTAATAATAAGATTTATTGATTTCGATCGTCGAACACACGGTCCACGACGTATAAATGTGCCAAGTACACGACCGCGGAATATACTGACTTTTCCCGACACAGTGTTTCGAGTTCCGATGATATAAATTCGTTTCGATGCGGTGTGCAGCAAGCGAAAATTTAAAACATGTCACGACACACAGTCTAGATCAGTAGGTATCTATTAAGAAAAGATTTTCCAAAATTTGCATTTTAAAATGAACTTGATATCGTTTGGAGGAAAACCCAGATATCCGGATATATTATAATCATATATAGGTACTTGTATAATATTATATTTACATACATGTCTGAAAATTCCCGAAATAATGTTTCGAAATAAATTAAGTATTAGTTTTAACGTTTCAAATTAATTTACTAATATTTATGCATATTTTAAAAATCGTAAAAAATAAACTACTCGGTACGAACAAACGTTTTTATCATATTTTTCTAAAAATTAAATTTTAAAATTATCTATCATTTATTTCCTAAAGATTATTATTTAAAAATAATAATTATTGAAACAATTAATTATTTAGCTTTTATAAAAATAACACGTGACTGTTCGTTACGATCTTTGGTCGGTGGGCTGGCTAGGGGGCTGGATCGTTTTTAGAAAGTGTTAAGTGATATTTTTTAGAGAGGGTTAAAGCCCCCCCTTGCCAATCCTTAGCACCGTGTACCGTCGTCACGGTTCCTTCCTGCAGACAAAATAATATTCGTAACGCCCCACGGACCCGCGACGACGCACAAGTTGAACAATAATCACCTGTCACCTACCTATAACCAAAATATTATTATTATTTATGACGTTGCGACGAATTGTCACGGTGTGCATTGTCATTGCAGTGTACACAATAATAAACATAATTTTTATACTAAAAATAACATAGTGTGGTGCGGAATATTCTGCGTGTGAGACTTGCTGTTTATATATTAGCGACGTTAATTTTCATGGCAATTTTCAAAAAGTTGAAAATTATAAAAATTTTATAATTTATAAATTGATTTTTTAGCGAATAAATCAATTATACAGTTATAGTGTATTTAACCTACATAATTATACAAACAGAAAACTTCAATACATTTATAATTTGATAAATCGACTTAGAAAATTTGAGTTATTTTAACAAATATATATTATATATAGTTATAGAGTGTTTAATCTTCATATTTATATATTTAAAACTGTGAACTTCTACAACCATTTACCAATTTTAATATTATTATATTTCAAATAATATAGGAAAAGTAAAATACAAAATCATCCATCTTGGTAATCAATGAGCTGCAGTTTTATCTATTATTAAAAATTTTGGATTTTTACTACAGTATAAACTATAAATGATGAGTGTATAGGTATAAATATTTCCCTAAATGTACTGATTTATCAATTTTTTGTTATTTATTGATTGAGTTATTTCCAAAATTACTACTTTAATCACTTGATTATATGAGTACTTACTTACTTATTAGTTTTTACAAATTACATTGCACTTGCCTAGTCTTGACACAAGAACACAAGTCACAAAAATTTATTATAAATGATAAATATGTTTTATTTAACATGAAGGTGTATATTTAAATTTTAGTTTATATTCTCGGTCGTTTATTTCTAATAAAATAATAATTGCTTAACTAACATACCAAAACATATTAAAAATAAAATTGTCAAGCTGAAATATTAACTAGGTAACTAATACTTGGATTTGAAATACATTGCTTACATTAAAAACAATAATTAAATTATTATACCTATTTCTTATATTTTTATTATTACTATTATTATTAATAACACCATCATTATTATTATGTAATTTGTATTGTATCAAAGTATAAATTGTGAAAACAAGTTAGGTACTGACCATAAATCTGTTTTTTCAAATATTTTTTAGGATAGTGTTTTAATTATATATTTTAATATAAGTATTAACTAGGATTGGGCTGTATCTCAGATACAATATTGTATCTTGTATTTGTATAGTGTGTTCCGATACAGTTAGAAGAAATATCGAGTAGGATAATACCTACCTATATTTTGTGCTCAATACATTGTTTAGTCAATTATGTATCATACTCGATACATTGACAAACAAATAGTATTTAAAAAAACAATTCCATCGAAATGTATTCGATATATTTAATTGACACTTTGAAATATTATTTTGTTCAGCGACTAAAATATTTTACTCATACCATTTTTAATTTATTATTTCTATTATTTAATAATATAGTGATAGCCACTGATATATAGTCGTCTACATAATATTAAAATAAATATTACACTCTTTCATAATATAATTAAATGTTGTATAAATTCTAATTTTCCTAAACTAGATAAAAAAAAAAAGAAATTAGTGTTATAACTGCTATACGTCAATATATAACATTACTAAAGCATGTAGGAGTGTCAGGAACTGTAGATAAAAAAAACCAATATACGTGTTTTAAATGATAAGTATAATAATTATTCGTCTTACCTTAATGCCTACGCAATCTGACTTTTTTCATTTTATTACATACATTTTACTTAACTAATTTTGACTATTTTTTTATTAGGTATATTAGTTTAACTCAACGATAGAGTTTTAAAATTAAAATTATACAAAAACGATTTATAGCAATTTTATATTAAGATATAAAATATGTATTTATTTTATATTTAGGCACAACAATCGAACTACCATACTATTCACGTTTATTATAAATTAGTCATATATTAAGGGAAAAAATTAAAATACATTTTTCTATATACAAACTTTATTTTTAATTATTTGTTTTATTTAATATTTTTCCCCCTTCACTGGCGACGTCACAAAAATTTTAATGCAGAATCGTGTTAAATTCAGGTCCAATAAAAAATTCTTCTGTCTTACGAAAATGTGCGGAATCAGGTAGATAAAAAGGTATATTGCAGTGTGGAATCGTGTGCTAGCCTATCGTCCTGGACGTCCGATTTCTCCCAAAATATCCGTACGTATGTATAATATTATTATATACCTACTTGTATATCATATTTACTTAAATGTCCAAAAATTCCCGAAAAATAAAACTTATAAATAAATTGAGTAGTTTTTACGTTTCAAATTAATTTACTCAAAAGAAAATTTTAAAACGTACAAAATCGTAAGAAATACTCGATTTCAATAGACGTTTATGTCATATTTTTTGTAAAAATTATATTTAAAACTAGCTGTTGTTTATTTCCTAAATATATATTTCGATCAAATTTGAAAAATCTTATTTTCAGTAGGTACATTGAAAATGAAAATCAACAATTTTCTACCGTACTTGTGACGCAAGTATCCATAAAAGAGGTGTTTATAAAAAAAATGATGCTGGTTTATTAACGCTCGCCAAAAAGTATCTCTCGACTCAGGTTTAAATGATGCCCCCCACTTATATTCTCGTACTTCCGGTGTTCTAACCATTTGTTATTATTAAGTTGATAATTAGGTTTATTGTCTCGTTAAGTATTTATTTTTTTTATTTTACAAATCACAAAATATATTTTGTTGAATTTGTATAAAAGTATAAACATAATTTATAAATAATTAAAATCTTATAAAAATAACATGTGATGTTTTTTGGTGGGTGAACTGGGTCTTTTTTAGAGAGCGTTATAAAGCCCTCCCTTGCCACTTCTTAACACTGTGTGCCGTCACGGTTCACTTCTGCAGACAAATACAACGAACAATTTCAATTATTTACACCTCACCTACAATCAAAATATTATGATGATACATGGCATTGTCGTCATGTACACTGACATTGTGTTTAGCGCCAATACATATTGTAATTCCCGAAGGTCACGGATATTTTGACCGCATCATTTATATACTATTGTTAACACTTTAACAGATTAAATGGTTCCACTGTATCATAATAATATTATTACAGCCCTGACTATTGTACTCGACGGTGTATCTTCAATCATTATATTTAGTGTTTGAAGTATGAAATATCTCCAATAAAAGTGAAACATTGCAATTTTTTTCAATACTAATATTAATCATGGTTTTTTTTTTTATTATTCATTAAACATGTTGTATTTAATTATATATATATTTCGTATGACAAAGTAGAGCAACAAATTTAAACATGTAAATAATAACAAAACTATATGTAATAGGATAAGAATAATAATAATACGTCTAATATGACAGATGGTAACTGTTATAGCTGAGATGAATTTGGAACTGTAGGCTATAGATTCATGTCCAGATTTCGTATCCAATCAATCACATCCATGTTAGCTGTATGGATATCATTTATAGTGCCTTTGAATGCACGGAACGGGCATACGAAATATATATATTTAATTATTTAGTACAAGATTACTAGCAGTGGCATGTTCAGCGGGTATAGGCCCGGTAGCCATGGACCTACCCTGATTTTGATCCCTTATGATGAACCAAAAAATGCATTTTTAAATTAAAAACATGAAATTGTATATTATTTAATTTTTGTATTACAGAACATTAATTTGAAATCTGAATGTGAAAACATCGGCGTACTGCGGTGGTACCCGTACGGTTATATTGTATTATATGTAAGAATTATATTTTGTGCCGTAAACATGCTGTTAACATGTACCCTAGTTTATGACAATGCAGCATTGTCGTCGTGTAGGTACATTGTCATTGTGTATACGTTTAGGCGTTTGGCCCCAATGCATTTGCTCACACATTTCGCCACCACTAAAATATAATATAGTGAACCGATATGGCGCCGCTGTTTGTAGTCATATTATATACAAACATAATACTATAACAACCCTCACTATTATACCCGGCCAAGTATCATTCATCATTATATTGTAAGGCAGCCGTCCGATTTCTACCAAAATATCGTGTAGGTACTTACGTATATAATATTATTATATTCTTGTATATTTAATATGTACATGTCGTACTCTCGTCCATTCGATGAAAATTTATTAAAGTACTGAAATATTTCTACACACTTTATTATCTAGTAGCCGATGACTTCCGATGTGATAATGTGTATATACCTCTATATTTAGGTCATTGGTGCAATATATACGGATCTTAAAAATTCCATTATTATAACAGGATATGCAGTCCATAGAGCCTATTCATTGTCAACGCCCGACGCCCGATTTTCGTTTTACCTTTTTTGACCCATGCTACGACACATCGATACGGACTACAAAAGAATGTATAGAACCCATAGTGTCCTTTCGTACTAACGCTTCGCATATAATTCTGAGGGTAGCATTCTTTTAAAATGAACACAAAAAAACCAGTTTTACGCATGAAATAAACGTTCGACGGGATACTATTTCAATGCCGATCGAAACGGTCAATCGCATCGTCCGTTGGACATATTTTATAAACACAGCATAAAGAACCCCGAGTGACGATGAAGAGGTGGGGGAGAAATTTCTGCGTCATTTGCCGCTCCTGTGTCCTACGTCTTTGTCAGTCGCCTCAATGCGTTTTTCACTCTACAGGCAGTAAGACCTCATATGCACGTACGGTTTTGGCGCGTCCATCGACTTCAACAAGTGAGTACGGCTAAATTAAAATATAGACTATAGTTATGTTATAAGGACTGCGCATCTTGGGAAAATGCATTCTTTTTAGCAATTATTTTAATACATAGCTCTCTAAACACATAATTTGCCACAATTTTTAATTAGCAGGAGGGGGTGAGCGATTTTTAGTATAGCGCAGTAATCCTCGTGTAACGCATACCGGTTCCGATGAAATCAATTAATAATACATTATTTAATTATTCCTAGGTACCTATTAAAAAATATTTTATCAGATATTATATTAGTTATAACTTATAATGCTCCATACATTTAATGACTGAATAATTTCTTTATTAAAATACTTTTGAAATGTCCTTAAATTGATATTGCCGTTGATTATTTGTACATGGATATTTAATAGTGTTAGGATATACTGTCACATACAGGCGTCTAATATTTTTGTACAATTTACAGTTTTAATTACGTATCATTTCCTTCGTCCAGGCTGTTAAGCATCGGCAAAATAACTGTCATTCATCGAGAAATAACCAAACGGCAGTACAGAGTTTTGCTTGATTCCACACTCTTTGTAAGTATCTATTTATTTATATTAGATTGGCGGTGCAATAATATTTTGGTAAAAATCACTGACTCCCGTTAAATATAATGCGGAATGATCAAATTAACACCATTTTTTTATGCTAGATTGACATATTTTAATTTACTTAAATCGGGACAAATGTTTTCGGTATAAATGACACTGGACAATTTTTATGGTAAACCGCTAGTTTCAAGGCACACGGTCCAAACATAATTTTGTCCTCGAAAATACACTTAATGGAAATAATGATTCTGCCCTGTAGAATAAATCAAATTTAACTATTTTTTTTTTTATTAGATAGAAAAAAATATTCTACAGTCCGCATCGAACTTCGTTTTTCTATATTTTAATTTAAAACTTAGTAATATAGGTCTTTAAGAAGACAATAGATTTTTTTTACAAATTATTTATCACAACAGTTAAAAATCTAATAAAAACTGGCAGATACTAGCGAGCAGTATAATGTTGATGTTTATCAACTGAAAAAAAAATTATCCGAAAATATTCAGTTTTCAATGAGTTATCAATATTCCCGTGAAGTCATTTTTATCCACCGAAACGGACAACTAATATTTCGTTATTAATTGTTACGTCAATATGACAATATTTAGTACTTGCGACTGCGTGCGCGTAGTTCATATACCATGATGGGTAACCTAACCTAACCTGTATTCAACACTGACACTAATAATCATTAACAATTATGGGTTTTGTCATAGACCTGCATATTCTGGCCTCTGCGCAATTGCTTGTTTTCATACAACTATCAAAAATAAAAAGGATTTATACTAATTATATTAATATTTTTTATTATTTTTTATTAGATATAAAAATTATAATAGTCTTTTAAGGTTGACATCTACAATTATTTTAATGAAGTGAAATATCAGTACAACCTTTTCAAATTAAAATATCGATAACTAGTTTTTCAAATTTAGTTTTGTATTTCCACTGTGAGACTAGTTATTTATGTAATATAAATAACTAGAATTTTCCATGAACGATAAGATTTAAAAAAAAATATAGACTTGTTTTTGTTTACTGGCATTTTCAGTTACCAATTGTTTTAGTTTTTTTTCTATAAATATAAATACAATTGATACCGTTTACCGGCTACTGCAGTATTAATAATAACTTATAACAAAAGGAATACAATATAAAATATCAACACTGATAAACAATCTCAGATCAGAATCGTTTTTCGTATGCAATAATAATTATATCATTAAATTCAAATTTATTACCATCCATTATACAGTGATCCAATTGTAACTAGCAGATCGACATTCAGACTTTCAGTAAATATATTCAATTTTAAAGTAATTTAAGGATCATCTAATATTTTAATTCTGTAATTTTGGTGATCTATTTTTTGTATTTGTTACATTTCATAAAAGGACTCTATAAGTCATGCCTGTGTCTCATCGCCCGTCCTGCCGCTCTATCGGTACGCCACAGATAATACCATTATAATATAATTATAATAAACAAAATATATAGTTATATAGCATGAAATAATACTGTTTTATGATTATTTACGTCTTAATTTATTGGTATGGTGAAATACTTTGACACTGTCAGGTATCAATTTTTAAAATTATTATTATATTTTCAAATTTGGACGAAACTACATAATCAGTACAGAACAAAGGATAACGGTATTATTTATTTTGTTGTTATTTTATAATATTAATTCAATTTACCGGCTACTGCAGTATTAATAATAACTAATAACAAAATTAATACAATATAAAATATCCACACTGACAAACAACCTCGGCTCAGAATCGTTTTTCGTATACAATAATAATTATATCATTAAATTCAAATTTATTACCATTCATTATACAGTGATCCAATTGTAACTAGCAGAGCGACATTCAGATTTTCAGTAAATATATTCAATTTTAAAGTAATTTAAGGATCATCTAATATTTTAATTCTGTAATTTTGGTGATCTATTTTTTGTATTTGTTACATTTCATAAAAGGACTCTATAAGTCATGCCTGTGTCTCATCGCCCGTCCTGCCGCTCTATCGGTACGCCACAGATAATACCATTATAATATAATTATAATAAACAAAATATATAGTTATATAGCGTGAAATAATACTGTTTTATGATTATTTACGTCTTAATTTATTGGTATGGTGAAATACTTTGACACTGTCAGGTATCAATTTTTAAAATTATTAGTATATTTTCAAATTTGGACGAAACTACATAATCAGTACAGAACAAAGGATAACGGTATTATTTATTTTGTTGTTATTTTATAATATTAATTCAATTTACCGGCTACTGCAGTATTAATAATAACTAATAACAAAATTAATACAATATAAAATATCCACACTGACAAACAACCTCGGCTCAGAATCGTTTTTCGTATACAATAATAATTATATCATTAAATTCAAATTTATTACCATCCATTATACAGTGATCCAATTGTAACTAGCAGAGCGACATTCAGATTTTCAGTAAATATATTCAATTTTAAAGTAATTTAAGGATCATCTAATATTTTAATTCTGTAATTTTGGTGATCTATTTTTTGTATTTGTTACATTTCATAAAAGGACTCTATAAGTCATGCCTGTGTCTCATCGCCCGTCCTGCCGCTCTATCGGTACGCCACAGATAATACCATTATAATATAATTATAATAAACAAAATATATAGTTATATAGCGTGAAATAATACTGTTTTATGATTATTTACGTCTTAATTTATTGGTATGGTGAAATACTTTGACACTGTCAGGTATCAATTTTTAAAATTATTATTATATTTTCAAATTTGGACGAAACTACATAATCAGTACAGAACAAAGGATAACGGTATTATTTATTTTGTTGTTATTTTATAATATTAATTCAATTTACCGGCTACTGCAGTATTAATAATAACTAATAACAAAATTAATACAATATAAAATATCCACACTGACAAACAACCTCGGCTCAGAATCGTTTTTCGTATACAATAATAATTATATCATTAAATTCAAATTTATTACCATCCATTATACAGTGATCCAATTGTAACTAGCAGAGCGACATTCAGATTTTCAGTAAATATATTCAATTTTAAAGTAATTTAAGGATCATCTAATATTTTAATTCTGTAATTTTGGTGATCTATTTTTTGTATTTGTTACATTTCATAAAAGGACTCTATAAGTCATGCCTGTGTCCATCGCCCGTCCTGCTGCTCTATCGGTACGCCACAGACAATACCTTTCATTATATTATAATTATAATAAACAAAATATATATAGTTATATAGCGTGAAATAATACCGTTTTATGATTA
>JANEHU010002372.1:0-31372 GCA_027563435.1 Nasonovia ribisnigri | reverse complement strand
TTTTGTTTTTATTTCGCCGACGGGCCAGGCGATTAAATCGACACAGCCATACAGTAATATGTAATATAACAATGCTTTACATTATTCGGTAGATACTTATACTATGCCCGTAAATACATCGACATTAATTCACCGGTTATAGGTACTCATATTATTATGATAATACCTATATTATACTGCTACCCTCGAGTATTTTGATTTATATCCATTTCGTTTGCATAACAATATATATATTTTTATTATATTAAGGATATATTTCGTACCTGTACTGACGGTATTTTATGACATAACGTAATTAAATGCGAAAAGTTAAAAAGACCTTTTAATTAGACTGGGCTATCTTCGTGGGTCAAACAGGTGCAGAAAAGATGATCTTGTGGAAATTCTTTGATTAATGATCTCAGTGTCTATTCTTTTAGGTATTTGTTTTACGTTTTAATTTTTACACCATATTCTCCTATATTATAATACCTACAATCTGCATATATCTAACTTAAAAATAACTAAATAAGTAATTTGTTAGTCAATTTGAAACCAAAATTATAGTAATTAAAAATTGTTTGTTTAGCATAAAATATATATAATCATATAAAATATAATATATTTATTAGTATGTTTTTAGTTCATCTGTAAATATTCAAACAATGTCTTACGAAAAATTATTGTAAAAACGAGTGAATCAAACTAATGCATCTTTGTTTAGATATCACTATAATATTACTATATAGTTATTACTTATTAACTAGTAAGTTTACCAAAGCTTATAAATGTTTATAATATATATTATACACCATCGGGTAGCAAAATCTACCCTAGTTAGTTCTATAATTTATAATTTATAATTCTTATTGTTTGATCTTATTGGTGTAATACATTTGTTTTCTTAATGCTTATAATTTTAATAATTTAAAGTTTTATAATAATAGTAAATAAATAGGTATAGTAATAAAGAATTTAATTTTGTATACATTTTAAATTATAGACTTGATTTTATTATGTAGGTAACTACATATAACTTAAGTTTAATAACTAATTTAGTATAATTAACTTTAAAGTGTAAAGTATAGTCCACATTATATAGTTATCACATGATTCATGTTGTACAGTAGATTACCTAACTTCTTTAAATTTGAATTAAATCTGTGACCCTATAGCTGTGACCACTCCCCCTTCTGATAGTTAACAATTAAGATAAAATAATAACATTAAATATAACAATTATTATATTAATAAAGGGTGACAATATGAAAAGTATATATTATAATACATTCAATATTATTTAAACCACGTATATTACGATCTAAAGAGGTTCTATTATAAATTACCTGCTTCATGTTAAATCTAAAATCTTCTAAAACGTTGACTAAATTTGAGACTTACTCTATAATTTGTTTTAAACTATTAAATAAAAACTGTTCAGCAAAAAATAACGTAAAGAGGGATTCCAAGGGTTGGTGATTAATCTTAGGTAAACCTCTAACCGGACTAAAAACCTGCGTATGCTACTGCAGGCATAGCCGTAAGTATATTATCTTTACAACATAGTCTTATAGGTCGTAGATGATATTTTAATAATATCATTAGGCGAGTGTATCTATACTATACAGTATACATATTATAATAAATACGAAGCGTAGTAACGGTGGGGGAATCGTTGAGCCGAAAGTGCCGCGGCTGTGCCTTTTGTCAGCTGCTTGGTTTTTAACCGTTGTTACCGCACAAATGTAACCGCAACGGCGGCGGTGTCGTGTGAAAATTAGAATATCGCGCGTGTTAAATGGCCTGGAAATGCCTGCGTTATGTGTTTCCACTATATCTATATACTACACAGCGGTGCAATAACGTCGCTGCAGCGTGTGTCTGTGCTATTGTGTAGGTATATTTACTAGTGCTGCAGACCATCGCGACCGATACAGTCGTAGTAGTTGTTGTACGGGTAAAAGGGTTGACTTTATTTTGTTTGTTTTTTTTAATTTTCACCCGTTCTCCTCCCTCGGTTAGGTCCGCGACGCGTTTTATTAAACGCGAAAGGGTTGGCGTTTGCTCGTTTATGCGATTGTCCCGCCGATAAAAATCAGCAATTAAAGCGCCTTCATTAAGACTCCGGAACACGCTATTTATATATACGTATACCACCGTAATATATATGTATGTATATGTCAGCCGCGTGTATTTGGACTTGCGCGTCTTCGTTATCACTGCACATAATAATATTATATATACTAATCCCGCGGGAGACATGCGATCGGACTATATTTGAATAGAGGGCGAAAGAAAATATTTTTGACTCCACGCGCATCGATGTTGTCGTATTTTTAATATACAAACCCCGCTAGGGTACATCTATGAATGTGAAAAAGGGCGGGAGGCTATAGCAATAAAATATTATCCCCCAACAAGCCAAATAGAAATAGAAACTAAACATTAGATATAGGTATAATATGTGAAAAAAAAATACAATGATAAACCATAAACCTTTCAAATATTATTATACTGGTGCCGGTATACCAGTGTATTGACTATATATTATTATTATAAAATTAATACACCTTTTAGATTCTGAGCGGAGCGATGAATGTATTAGTTTTACAATGATGTGTGTTTTTTTTTTATTTTTTTTTTATTTTTTTTTTTTTTTGTGTCTGTCATCACGTTTTGGGACAGTAAAAGTGCTTAGATTTTCTTCAATAGTACCTTTTCTGATAGGAAAGTGAATCTAGTTGGTACTTTGGGGGGTCAAAAGTAAACATTTTCCAGTAGTTTTCAAAAGTACCGTGAAAAACAAATGGAAAATTAAGGAAAAAACGGGAATTTTTACGCAACATTGATTTTCGATAAAATCGATTTTGGTTTTTGGTGTAAGTCTAAAAAAAATGACGGTAAATACATGAAATTTTTACTGAATGTTTATATAAGCAGTTTCTATATACCATACCGTTTTCAAAATATTTTGACTTATTTTGAGCTGTTTACAGACATTTTAAATTTCCAATCTTTTTGGTTTTTTTTTTTTTTAAAATCAATAACATTTTATTTATTCGTTAAAAATTCTTGAAAATTTAATAGAATGCTCCTAATATATTGTTTCAAAGGCACATGAAAAATATTAAAAATCTGTAGTCACAATTTTTTTTTTTAAGCATTTAAAGTTGAAATTTTGACAAATTACGTAAAAATGACGAAAATTTGCAAATTATTTGGAGTTAGAAATTCATAAAAATTTTTCTTTTTAAATCTAAGGTTTTAAATTTTAACACAAGATTTAACGTAAGTTTTTCTACTTTTATCAAAAATAAAATATCTAAAAGCAATTAAAAATAATTTTTTATGAGTGTTTTAAGTTCATAATTTTACAACATAGGATATTCAGTCGATTTCTCATGTAGCGTTTTTCTTATTTGGTTGTAATTCAAAAACGAATAATTGTAGATGCATGAAAATTTCACTAAATGTTTATATTCTCATTTTCTATACACCATTCAATTTTGAAAATATTTTGATTTGTTTTGAGCTGTTTACAGACATTTTTAGTTTTCAATTTTTTTAGTTTTTTTTTTTATAATTGTCAATAAAATTTTATTTGGTGGGCCAAAAAGTCTGAAAATTTAATACAAGCTTTTTATATATTGTTACAATATCAGTTGAAAAATTTTAAAAATACATAGGCACGATTTTTTTTTATAAGCATTTAAAGTTCGAATTTTGACAAAATTTGTCAAAATCTCGAAAATTATAAATCATTGTAATTAAAAAATTATAAAATGTTCAGTTTTTATAACTAAGTGTTGAAAATTTAAAACAAAAATTCTCATAAATAAATCATACTGTAACCAAAAAATCTAAAAAATATATCAACACATTTATTTTTTACAGACATTTTAATTTCAAATTTAGACAAAATTTCATATTTAAACCAAGAATAATGATTTTAGTTATTTTGATATAATTTAAAAATATTATTTGTTGGTATATGAAACTTTTAGAATATATTGTTATATTTTATATACACGCAATGGCATTTTAAAATATAATTTTTTTGAGAAAAATGAATTTAACCAACTATAGTAAATACTAATGCCTATAATACTAAAATTAATTAGTTTATTCACAATAATATCATCAAATACATTTAGACTTAGTAAGATATTATAGACTGACTGACCGTCTTCCCTCAGAATCGTTTTTCTTATTCAATGATATTATATCATTGGATTAAATTATTAAAATCTAACACAATCCATTACAGTGACTCACTTGTAACCTACTGTACAGCAGAGCGACATACACTTACCCGCCCTTTTAATAATGGTTTTGAGAAAAAATGGCGTTCTGCAATGTTTAAAACATAATGTAAATATTACTCAATGAAAATTAAATCATAGATGCATTGATTTGATATACAACAATGATGTATGGCGTATGCTATAAGAAAAAATTGTAATCATAGAAAAGTAAATGCTGTTTAGATATATACATACGTCATACACAACACATATATATCAGAGTAATGTGAGTGATAGTGACTAAATGTTTTGTAAATTAATTTTTCGCATAAAAAAATAAGTATTATATATACAATATATTATATAGGTTTATTCGTATTACTGAACAGTTCAACAGTTACATATAATAATAATAATAATAGTATGTTAAATTTAAATATTATAGATTTAATTTTTTTGGTTGGTAAAAGCAAAATGTCAACCTGTCAAAAACAATAAATTCACAAATCACATGTTGTAAAGTGACGTGGTAACTTCCGATTTTATAACAATATATTGCAGATATGCGATTTTTTGTTTAAAATAAAAATACACAGAATAGTTTTAAAAAAACGCCACTGAATTGTCTAAATGTAGGTATATACCTTTTTTTACGCGTTGAACGACTGTCAATTCTATAACGAAAGTTTGTGGGTATCATTTACATTTCACAAATCGATTAGTTTCAGTGTATCTAAGAGTCTTAATAATTATTATTACAGCGAGGATCAAATATGTGTTTTAATAAAATATATATATAATTATATAACGTTACTATAATCGTTAATTTAATGTGCGAATTGTTTTTATCAATGTGTTGTTATTGTTGTCTACTTTTCGAATGGCCTTTTTTTTACAGCTATATCAACATTCAACGCTGTACGCCATTATAAATATAATTGCCAATTGCGTCACTCGTATAAATTGTAATTGTCGAAATAACTGGCGATTTAATTCCGAAACAAACTGTCTTGAGATTAACTTTTTAATTATTATTATATGGTAACCAACTAAAAGTCATTTGATAAACTGCCATAACGTTTTAATGCAATTTTTCAATAATTGGAGTCGTGAACATTTTCACGTCGTAAACAAGCATCATGCGATGGTACAGAGTCACGTGGTAAACATTCACATAATATTGAACAACGCATTAAACCGTTTAGAACGATTAATCTTGATTTATGAGGCGTTCTTAAAAATATTACGACTAAGCCTTGCAGCAAGGATAATACTAATCACGGGAAAATGATGTTCACATAAAACAACTTGGGATTTATACTTCCTTTTTCCGGACTTTACGGTTGGCGAAGTTAAGGGACAGAATGGGCCCATCTCTATATTCAGCCAAAATATATAACCGAAGTACCTTTTAAAGAATAAAAGGATAGTTTTTGATCAGCCTTTGGAAGCCAAAAATCGGTCACGTGGATATGGTCAGCCAATATTAATTAGGTTCTCGAACGCAGTCCTGCAGCCGAGTATTAATTTATTATTATTAACCTTGACGATTTTTTCTCGCAAAGAGAAGGGAGTTTTTTAGAGGAATAAAAACCCGAGCATATTTATTATTATTATTACAGTAAACGTCGAAAGGTATCCGGAAGTGCTGTTTTTACCATGCCCTTGCCACTGGCTAACAGTCCTGCAATACGTATATACATTTTGTTGTAGCCGGGTGCAGTGCTGTTTTTCCTAACCGATTTTAACGGGACAGTAATTTGTTTACACGGGTTGCCCTTTTCCCTATCAACATCAAGCGAAATCCTTTTCCTTCGGCTGCTACTGTAACGTTGCATCAGATGCAGATTTAACCGGATATATGGAGAAAAATATAGTCGTCATCGTCCATTATTAGAGAACGAAAAAAAAATGGGAATATAGGAATATAGAAATGTCTTCGACAAAGAGGCCAATTTTATAACTCCGCTTATATCTCTTTTTATATATTTTGTATCTATATATGTGTTTATAACACGCGTTATTGTTTGTTGGTAATATTTTTAGTTTATGTTGAAATTATTTACAAAGTAATTTTACTCTAAATAATTAACAGACGCTCCCTGCTGGTTTTTACGCAACAAAGCCCTGCATTATGACTTGAGAATCCCTACTATTGATGATCATAATATAAACCATATAGTAAACAGATTTTTTCACTCACTTACGAAATCAAACGGAGCAGCTCACTACAACTTAAACGTAAGCCCTCCAGAAATTCACCGTCTCAAGAGAGGAAGACCCCACGACCGCAGAGAGTGATATCTATACCACCAGTCACAGCCTAAATCGGATACATCACGCCAGATAATTACCTAATTTAATCCTATTACTTAATATAGTTTAATATTAATTATTAAATCGCACTCATGTAAAAAAAAAAAAATTGCACATATGAATAGGCTTAGATAACCTAACTTAGCTAGGAATGCCTTAATTAATAAAATAAATAAAAAAAACTCTAAATAATATGTCAATTCATATATTATGATTATTAAGCCGAGGGCGGAAAAGTTTAGACAACGTTTAGTTTATATGTATTATATTTTATCACGGCAGCATTATTTGTTGAGTGTTTAAAAAAAAGAAAGCACTAGGTAGTTGCAACAGCTGGCAATGGTTTATATTATACCTGTAGTAGGTAATAATAATATTGTATAGGTATACATTCTAATAATATAGTTATAGAAAATTGTTCAAGCTTTCATGGATTGCATTAATGCAGTGAGAATACTTAGTAATACCCTAGTTAGGTTATTTTCTTAAAATCTGACGTTTGATTTTAGTCATGCCTATAGGACATTATCGGAAAATAAATATCACAACTACATATTAAGCTGAAATGGGACCACTATGGAGAATTTTGCCTCGGTACGATATAGACAAAGTAATATTTTGACTTGATTTGAGCTGCTCATTAAATTGTTTTAATTTTATAGGCTCTCATTATAAAATAATATATTTATGTTCTAATATTTGGTTACTGTATGAAGTATACCTATCTACCTATATATACAGAGTTAGTGTTTAGTACAGTGTTTAGGTATAGTGAACTAAAAGTTTTAATATTATTACAACCATTGAATGTATTAGTCTATTATTATAAAATTTTGTTGATCTGTTTCCGCTTATCTAATTTGTATATAATACTGGATTATATTTTTAAGTCACTATTTGAATATTTTACAGAAATGGGGGTGCGGCGTAAAACGGATTGAACAGTATTTTTGTTAGCTTACATAAATTTCCATTCAAGGCAGTACAATCCAGGGTTAGTTTAGGTTAGGTACCTATATATACGTTTATTTTAAAAAATTTTACAAGATTCCTCATAAAATTGTCTACTTTAATCAAAAAAAAGAAATGCTTACAAGAAAGTCAAATTTAATTTTCATGAGCTTTTGAAGCTCATATTTTTACAACATTGGATATTCACTCTATTTCTCATGTAACGGTTTTCTTATTTTGTTTTAATTCAAAAACGAATTACTGTAGATGCATGGAAATTTCACTGAATGTTTATATTCTTATTTTCTATACACCATAAAACTTTGACTCATTTTGAGCTGTTTACGGACAATTTAAAATTTCAATTTTTTTTTTTTGTTTTTTTTTCTTCTACGAATATCAATAAAATTTTATTTGTTGGAACAAAGAGCGTAAAAATTTAATACAAGGCCCCTGAAATATATTGTGACAATAGCATTTGAAAAATATTAAAAATACATAGGTACAATTTTTTTTTATAAGCATTTAAAGTTCGATTTTGACAAAATGTATCGAATTTCAAATTTAATAATAATTTTGTAGTTAAGAATTTATAAAATGTTCAACTTTTATAGCTAAAGATTGAAAATTGAAAACAAGGTTCCACGTAAATAGATAAATAAATAACTTTATTCAAAATATCATCAAGCATACTTATAGTAATATATCATAGGCTGACAGACCGCGCGTCTTCGCTCAGAATGGTTTTTTGTATACAATATTATATCATTGAATTCAAATTTAACACCATCCATTGCAGTACCTACCCACTTGTAACCTACTGTACAGTAGAGCGACACCCACTTGCCCACCTTTTTGTGTTATTGTGATTATTGAAAAAATAATATAATTCCATTTTTACAATTGTATTATAACTTATATAGATATATAGACGTTGTCTGCCACTAAACTTTATAACCTATCATATAGATATTTATATAGAGCATTCAAAATATTCAACACCGACGACACTATTATAATTTGGTCTGGAAAAATTTTTTTTTTCGATTTTTAGTTTTTAATTACCTAGTTACGTACGCATAAAATAAATCCCACTAAACTTGACGATCGTTATATTTATCTCAATAACTTAATGTTTGCATAACATAATATATATATTTTGCCATTTTTTGGGGAATGTGACGTCAATAATATCACGTAAAGGTAATTTAAAACTATGCAGTCAGAATTTAGTAGTAAACATATAACACTATAACCTAACATATGTGTTTTTTAAATACTCTAGAAAATAGTTAGTCAACTAATGAGATATTATACCATATATACTATTGGTTAAAAATAAAAAATATTTAAAATCGAAATCTTGCCAAGACACATCGTGAAACAAATTTGTCGAATTGATGGTGCAAAATGTAAATGTACAATACATTTAATACAATGGATTTCAAATGTAGGTAGGTTATTATAATACGGTAATATATGTGTACCAATAGAAGTAGAATCAAACATATACGAGTATAGATACTTCAAAAAGGAGTATAGGTAAAATATTCCCTCAACGTGTCTAAAAAGTAAATAATGAGGCACAAAAATCGTCACACAATAAATAAAAATCAACATTTTTGCCTAACTAGAGTTACGTAGATCTCACCTGATCTGTTCCGGTTCCACGTGACTTTATGACTATAATAATAATAATATAATTATGATATTTGTATTATAGTTTTGCGAGTCTGTGCCGCTCTGAACGAGTGAGTTTGGCCGTCGGCTGTGTCGTGAAGGTGTCTCGTGGAAGCGCAGGCCGCGTGCCGTCCAAACAGCGTGCCGGCGGTTACTGCGGTCACCGGACCGACGATCCGCCGTCGCGCACTTTCGTCGAGGCCCGCGCGATGGGCGTAACCCCGGGGACGGCGAGCGCGGGCGCCTTGGCACGCTCACGCTCCGCCCGGCTGGCCCACGTGTACCCGCGGCGCCGCGGACCGTCTCACGCCGTGTGACCCATATCCGGTGGTTCCCGTGGGCGAGTTTTCACCCACTACCCGAGTTTCGGGGCGCCTCCTTTTCACCCGCCCAGACTCTCCCCGTTACCACCATCCCCCACACAACCAGTCTAGAAGTCCCCCCCCACAACACCGGTCGTAGGGGGGTGCGCACACTCCCTGCCACACACTCGCGCACACACGCACACAGTCACACGAGCGCCCGCGCGTTCGCTCACCTCTCCGCCTACCGCTTTTTTTTCTTTCACTGACGCGACTGACTTATTTTATCATTTTATCTTTACGATGTTTTACGACGAACTTCATAATAATGTAATGCACTTATTATACGATTTCCATTATATATAATGTTATATATTGTTGTATTATTATCTTTAGCCTCGGTGACCATCGCGTGTAATGTTTCCGTTCTATTCGAAAGTCTATTATATTATACTTTAATTGACCAACGGTCACAATTTTTTTTCCAACTATTTTCCCTATTATAATTTTGTCTTCTTTCCCACTGCATATAATAATAATCAGAGCCCTACTTATGAATTTTGGGGCACGGGACTAATTTTTTGGTTGGGTGTCTTAAATTAAATGATATAAATTCAGTTTTTTTGCTAAATGTCTTTCATACTCTTATATTAAATTTATATTTTAAAACTTAAATAAATTATACCTTAAGTCTATAACTATAATTATTTAATTTTGATTGATATAAATAAAACGCAAGTACATAGGTACCTAACGTAGCCCCACAAGCCCCCCTCCATCAGTATTGGATTTGATTCGTCTTATAAGGAAGGGGCTCAATATCCTTTTGATCCAAAAATTCTACTTAAAATACCAACAAGAAATAATTATTTATAGTTTGTTAATTGTTTATGATGTCTATAGAGCAGGCCATGACCCCTACGCCCCCTAAATTCTAAGCCTGTCCCCCCTAAATATAACTCTGATACTAATATAATACAATGCGTTCTGTCTGAATCCGAATCACGTGAGAAAAAAACAACTTCTGATTTGCATGTCATCTATACAAAATAAGGTACCTAATATACCGGAATGGCATGGTTATCGTGTGGAGGTTACATAATACAATAATAATACTCATAGGCGTGCGCAGACTCCGGTTTCAGGGGCAGCAAGAGATTAATTCGGCCCATTCTTCAAATTCATTATTAAACCCAGCCCATAGTTTTACTATTCTTGCTATTGGGTATCAAAATTAAAGTTGTATTGTTTATTTGGATAAACAGTTGTACAGTAAGGTACTAAGCCACTTAAGGTGTAACTTTTCCACAAGCCTATAGTTAATAATATTATTTATAATATGATAAAATAAACAAACATTAATAATAATATAAAGTATATATTTTAAAAATAATAATTAAAGTAATAACATATGGTTGTATAGAAAACAATAAAACCTCTTATTAATTTATATATATTTATATAAATATACATTTTTTTCACAAACTTATAATACTAATCTACGCTCTATAGGTAATAAATTTTTAAATTCATCAATTTCACTCTCAATATTTACAGAAGAAGTTAATTCTTGTTCAACAAATAGAAACAATAATGCATTTAGTCTATCTTGTGTCATGGTAGATCTAAGTTTGCTTTTAACAATGGTAAGTTTAGAAAAACTCCTCTCACAACCACAACTCGTGACAGGGATAATAACAAACATTTTTAAACACAGAAAAAAATTATTAAAAATATTTGATCGATCGCATTTGTTTAACCAATCAAGCCACTTATAAACAGAACCAGAGCAAGTACCTTTAGGAGTATCTTCTAATTGTTTCAAAAGGGTTATCTCAGAAATTAATGATTCTTTAGAAATATGGAAATATTTATTCAATAGGTCAAATTCTGTGTTATAATTTTCCATTTTAATATCCAAATTCACAAGATTACCTATTATATTTATTATGTCTAATGTTTCTTGCTTAAATCTTAAGTCCAGTCCATTTATTAATGTATCTAAAGTTGTATTGTATACATTCACTCTCATTTCATCAAACTTAGTTTTAAAAATATGCTGTGTTTGGGTAGCATTATCTATTTTTTTAGATATTTTCCTATTTTTAATAGGAGGTATAATAATATTATGATTAATACAAACATTTTCTGTATTTTTAAAAATTAATTCAAATTCATCATATGAATCTCTCATTGAAATTAGTGAAGACTTAAGAGATTGAATATGTTTAACTGCAGATAAAAGATCTAACTTTGGAGTTTGTAATGAAGAACTTACTTTTAAAACTAGTTGTAAAATAGGTTGCATCATATTCATACAAAAAATAAAATTGAATGATTTGATTTGACTTTTAAGTCCTAAGCCCTTCATTTTTACATCTGGCAGCAAACTCTTTTTTGTTATTTCGTCTAACGTTTTTAATAATGCTCTATAGTTATGTTTAATAGCATTTACTGCCTCTGAGCGACATGCCCACCTTGTTGTTGAGCATAAAATATGATAATAATATTTACGATTAAAAATCATGGCTATTTCTTTTTATAGTAGACAGGTCTATTAGTCTTATACCACGGTTATCTACGGAGTAGATAACCGTGCTTATACTGATAAATTCTATAATCATAAAATATTCATATCTATACTTGACCAAAAAAAAAAATCATTTGTGGAAATATAATTTTACCGAGGCCCATTATTTAATATTTGCGGCCCCGGTAGCCCCAAATAAAGTCCAGGGGCAGCATATGCTGCCTCTGCTGCCCCCATGCGCACGCCTATGATAATACTGTAATGGTGTGAAACACCATTACCTATTATTTATATTTTATTCTTTTAATATACATTTACAGATATTGCATAATGTACATAATATACCCCGGACTGTCAGACGCATCTGTCTGTGTCATATTTCATTCATTGTGGAATATCACAGGGCCCCGCCATATACCTATAGCATAACACAATTTATAATAATAATCATTTGGCCTACTAGATATACCTATGCCGAAGTAGTCTCGTTTCATTGTTTGCTCCATGTATTGCTACCAGATCATCGGTAAAGTAAAATATACATTATTATTATATTATTCATATTTTATTTCAATATACGTTAAATATTGCACTCGGTATAACTAATTGTCTTATCATTCCTCTCCTATATATTCCCTGTGGCCCTATTAAATTAAACAGTCACTTCGGATACAACGTACCTCTACCAGTGATAGACAACGTTTTTATTTTTACCGTAATATACCACTTAACAGTATAATAATAATAATAATAATAACAATAGGGGGACGAAATGTCCGAGCGTTCTAAGGCGTCGGCTGCAACGCGCACCGTCGCCGGTTCGAATCTCGGCCACGGGCGGCACTTCTTTTCTGACAGTCACGGTGTCTGGAAAGAGAGGCCGCCATCCCCCACCTGAGCACAGCAGAAACCTACGGGTGCCTACTTGAAAATTCTGCAAGCACACACGTGTTACAACCCAATAGTACCCTCCCTCACAATTCCACAGGCTAATGCCCATAGTTGTCGAAGCCTTCAACCCCTCCACCATCAAAAAAAAAATAATAATATAATAATTATTATGTTATTATTTATTATTTATTATTATTTATTATTATTATTATTATTCTACAATAGTCAATAGTAATTACAATCTTCTTCTTTATATTATTATATTATAAATTATATTATTACATATAGGTACTTACATAAAAACTACTGTGCGATTTTTAGTAGGTACTTAGTAACTTCAGAAACTACTGAACCAATCAAATTAGCACCAACTTTTTCACACATAATATTATTTGAGACTCGGGTATATATTGTTTAATGTTTATAGCTTCGTTTTTCACCCATTATTATAGGTTGCTACTGAAAGGCTCACACAGGAATTTCGTTTTAACCCACGAAAATTGATTATTTTTGTTTATACATACCTATATGGTTGACATTGGTTGTAGAAAAAAAGAGATTTTTATATAATTTGTGTGACTTTGTCGTATAATATATAAAAATTAATGTATGTTTATTAGTTATTGGTTTTTAGATTATATATTTAAAAATCACTTGACCAATTTTGACTAAAATGTCAGGAGATTTTACATAGAAATATTAGGAAAATTTACTTATCGAGAAATCTTAACAACATTAAAAATATACCAATTACGTGCTATATCCAATCCATTACAAGCAGATTGCCCATCTCGGTCGAATTAGATAAAGCGGGCCGCGGGGTATCCCGCGAACTGAGTATGGACAGTTACATTAAAACCGAGTTACATCTATACAGCGTCGTATTTTATATATAAGTAGGGTTATACTACTAGTAATGTATTTTATTATAAAAATAATATTTTTCTGATCACACCTAGTTTTATTTATTTTGTGTATAAATACAAAAAAAAACATCAAATACAAATTTTTAAATATTGAACTTTTAGTTTGAAATTGTATGTTCAATTTTTTTAAAAATGAAAAATGATCATATTTTTGAACAGTTTTTATAAATTTGTAAGAATAAGTTGAAAATAATTACTAAGTATAATAGTAAAAAGTATGTTAGGTATATATCACGTTGATTTCACTGGCTGACCACTCTCGTCATATTATTTCACAGTTAAAATATATATTAATCACATTTGCTTATTATGTGCACAAATTATACATTATGTTTTATTAATAAAACAAAAAGTATGTTATTAATTTTAATTATTTTATTAGACTAAAATTAAAATATAATATTTTTCCAACCTACCACTTGGACTATGACCGATAATACAACAACTCCACCGATTTAAATTTGAAATATAATAATGTTAAACACAATAAATTTATCAGAGGTCTATGCGATAGTTATAAATTTAATCATTGTAATGTATATAATAAATATTTTATGACCCATGATATCGACAGCATTCAAATCGAATAGTCTATTTTAAGAGGTTACCTGCATGTATTCTTTGTGTCTTACAAACGCATAACATAGCAGATCAATTTAGCTCTGTTAGTTTAAAAATTAAAGTGAATATTCACCTCTTATAAAATTTAAAAGTAAGAATATTGTCTAGTGAACCTCATAGATTTTTGTTTATATTTTAGTTTTAAAGCAAGTTATGAGTATTTAAAAATGCACAAACAATTTATAATTTTAAAATACTCATAATTTGCTTTAAAATTTTAAAAAAACCCATGAGGTTCATTAAATAATATTCATACTTCTAAATTTCTTAAGAGATCAATTTGTATACTAACACAGTTAAACGTGATTTTCTGAGCGTAAACTTTACTATGTTATGCGTTTGTAAGACAGAGGAAATACATGTGGGTGTAGCGCACTCTTAAGAGATGATCCAATTTTCGGACATAATATTTTTTTCGGTATGCATTATGGATGCACCACTACCTACTTGGTTGTGACCTCGTTCAATCGTTTTGATAACGATTCCTCAATCAAAATATGTAAAGCATTTCTGCTAAATACCTATACTTCTTTTTTACGATCGAAAAATGTTACCATTTTCCGCGTTTAACTTGTAGGAAACGATAGAACGTCTATTATTTAATATTTCCTCGAATCAGTATATTTTCTTTTAATAATATTCTTTTTAAACGATTAATTTCCTATTCTCCATCCTTTTTTTATTTTCGTCCCTAATTCTTTCCTAGGGTCGATTACTTTATGTTAGAAAATATCAACGGACATCTGTTTACTTCTACATATTATTTTGAAATTTAAACATATAAGAATTCGTACAAACATACATGTTCAATGAAACGTCTTATACGTACCTACCTATATGGCTATATGTATTATTATTTTATACCTAGTGAAAACGTTGCTTTGGGGTGTACAGTGCAGTTATACACTCGACGAATTTTACTTGCCTAATTTACCGTGAATACTTTGAACTACATTTTTATATTTCCATAACCGATTCAATATTTGTTCAACGATTTGAAAGCATACGATAATTATAATAAAAGTTTCTTACTTTAGGATTATCTTACATAAATCAATTATTTTTGTTTTCAAATTAATATATCAAGCCAAAATCTTATACAATTTAAAATAAAAGAAGTAGGTAGTTAAAAATAATTAATGGTATAAACATTATATTATTTATTTATTTTCCTGAAACAAACTTTCTTCTTACTTTATTTTCTAGATCAGGTGTATATACAGGTATACTGGTATACACAATATAGCTTGTTCAAAAAGTTTGGAAACTGCCGTTAGACTTATAAGTGACCCTGATAAACGATAATATGATATAATAAATTAATGAGATGATTAAATATTTTACCCAATATAAATGTGCATTAGTGTTATATATTTTATTGCTGTATTGTGTAGGTATAAAAATATGCGAACGATATAGGTGATTAAAGCGTTAAGCATTTCCAAAATTTTGGACCATCATCCATATGTTAAATTTTGAGTATAAATAACCTTGAAATAAGACATTGCAGCTATATTACACACACACATATATACATATATATATACAATATACATTACTCGTTTAGTTATCAATTTATCATATAATATTTTAATTTCAAATAAACCGATCAGTATATTTTAATTCGAAATTGTATGTTAAACATTAATATATTATATTCTTGTTTATGTTGCATTTTATTTTAAATTAATGTGTAGGTACCTATGTTGTAATAGGTATTAAGATTTTTATTTTGTTTTTATGCGGTTGTCTATTATTGTGATCATACTTATTAACTTATTGTGTTATATTAAAAGAGAACACAACACAAAATAAAAAATCTTTAAATTATTTTTAAATGTTAAATTATCGTAGATATGGCTATATGAAATGATTTGGTGAAAATCCGATATAAAAAAATGTATTATTACTTTAAGAGATATTAAGAAATGTAAAATAGACGCGTGACGTCATTGGGCGCCACTCATCGAAATGGCCGCAGATACATGAAATTTTGACTGAATTTTATGTAAGCATTTTCAAAATATTCTGACTTATTTTGAGCTGTTAACGGACATTTTCAGTTTCCAATTTTTTTAGTTTTTTTTTCTATAAATGTCAATAAAATTGTATTTGTTAGGTAAAAAATGTTGAAAATTTAATAGTAGGCTTCTAATATATAGTTTCAAAGTCGGATGAAAAATATTAAAAATCCGTAGTCACAATTTTTTTTTTATAGGTAATCAAAGTTCAAATTTTGACAAAATACGTAAAAATGACGAAAATGTGCAATTTATTTTGAGTTAGAAATTCATAAAAATTTTTCTTTTTAATCTAAGGTTTGAAAATGTAATACAAGATTCCTCATAAGTTTGCCTAATTTTATCAATAAAAAAAAGTTTATAAGCAAGTCAACATAAATTTTTATGAGCATTTTAAGTTTAAATTTTTACAAGGTTAGATATTCACTCGATTTCTCATGTAGTGATTTTCTTATATTGTTGCAATTCAAAAACGAATAACTGTAGATGCATGAAAATTTCACTGAATGTTTATATAAGCATTTTCTATACACCATCTAATTTTGAATATATTTTGAATCTTTTTGAGCTTTTTACGGACATTTCAATTTTCAATTTTTTTAGTTTTTTTTTCAATAAATACCAATACATTTTTATTTGTTGGGCCAAAAATAATAAAATTTAATACAAGGCTCCTGATATATTAATACAATATCAGTTGAAAAATATTAAAAATACATAGGCACAATTTTTTTTTATAAAGCATTTAAAGTTCGAATTTTGACGTAATTCATCAAAATCTTGAAAATTATAAATTATTGTAATTAAACAATTATAAAATGGTCAGTTTTTATAACTAAGGATTGAAAATTTAAAATAAAGATTCTAATAAATAGTACATACTGTAAACAAAAAATCTAAAAAATATATAAACACAGTTATTTTTTACAGACATTTTAAGTTTAAATTTGGACGAAATTACATATTAAAATCAATTTTAACGAGTAAAAGTATATATTATAATATTTTTCTAGTATCACTGATAATTTAAGGTTAATAATTAAATAATATGAATAATATTAATTCAACTTAGCAGCTACCGTAAAATAACAATATCAATATAATTTAAAATATCCTAGACTGACATTCCGTCTCCGCTCAGAATCGTTTTTCGTATACAATGACATTATATCATTGAATTCAAATTTAATACCATCCATTATAGTACAGTGATCTACTTGTAGCCTACTGTACAGCGGAGCGACATCTACTTGACCCCCTTGTTTTTAATATTATTATTATTTTGCTTATACTTGAGATAAAAAAACATCCTATGTGGCTATGTCATGGTACGTAAAAGACATTTACTATAAACGGCCATTACTAAATAACAAAAGTCTTGCTCATATTATATTCTAATATAAAAATAAGACCTATGATTGTTTCTTGTAATCATACACAGATCATATATTACACAATTTTCATGCTCATTTTATATCCTAATCATTAAAGTTTAAGACATGTATGACTACAAACTTAAAAATAATTACGAATTAATGTATTAATATAACAACTGTCGGAAAAATAATTAAATTATCTAGGTATAGCCATATGATATTAATATTAATATTATCTTAAGATAAAAATGTAGTATTAAACAATTAAAAATTACTAGTTTTATTTAAAAATAGCACATTTTTTTTTTAACGACGGGGGTAATCATATACTACAACTACAGACAGAATAATTTTCAAATATTTTATAAAACTTGTGTAGTATATAGTATGGATTAGATTATGGTCAAGTAAGTGATTAAAGTAAATCAGGCGCCCAGGCCAATGAAGTGCAGTTACTCTTGATAATTATTATTTGACCATTATAATAAAACGCCGTCGTCATTTCGAATGCTGGAAAGTCCTTCTGCTTTCATAGATTTCGGGAGTATAGTGTGTGTGTGTGTGTGAAGGTTGAATGCGGATAAGCGACGATTGTAAAACGTAGACTAGTGTATTATTTTGTGTTTGTTTTAAATTAATAGGTGATAAAAAGCGTTTCCGACCGAAAACTGTTTTGAATTTCCGTGTAATTGTTTGTAGTTATTACATTTTAAACCGAATAGATCTAGCTGGGATATACGTAGGTACTTAGAGTCGATGAAGTTTTTCTTAAACTGAATACTACGTTATATGGTTAGCTTAGGTTACAAAATCTGGAGATAATAATTTTTGGAATGAACGAACGCAAAATTAACATACTTATGCCATCGTACCACGCTAATAAGTTAACGGTGTTGACCCAATTGGCTTTGGAAAAAGTCATTATAGCGCTTACAGCGTACTATAGGGTAAGGTTTGAGACAATAACAGCTGTTTAGTGCGTGCCATAGGTAATACATTATTAGTTACTTATCTAATAGGTTAGGTTAGGTTTATATAACTTAAAACAGTATACCATTTATAATTCAAATTATAATGATTTGATCAACAACGATTTAAAATTCAAATATTGTCTAATTGTGATGCAATTTTACGGTATTACAATATTATTATTAACATGTTATTGCAAAGATAATTAATAAAATCTGTTCAATATCTTTTTAAAGCACCAAATTTCTCTTCCATCATATTAATTTATTAATATTAAATAATAATGAAAATATACCTAATAGTAATATATATAGTAGTATATATTATTAATATTCAATTATTATCTGCTCACTTTTAAAGTTAAACGCCGAAAATCAAAATGCAGTATTGTAATGACTGTTGTCTCGTAATTTATAAATATATAGTTCAGCCGTCCAAAACAATCAAATGTAAATGAGGTGTCCAAATATCAATTAAATATTTTTTGGAACATATTATAATATCCGTGTAGCGTTTGTCAGTCTACGGTCATTATGCTCTGTATATAATTGACTAACGAGTATTTTTGTGTAAAATATATATTATTTTAATGATTTTTTTGTCGTTAAATCTGTAACAATTGATTTACACACTCGACAATACGAAAAAAAGAAACAATCATTTTTTGTGTTCACAAAAATATTTTTATTTATTGAACAAAAACAACAATATGAAAAGGTGAAAAATAATTTTTAAAAATGGAAACAGTTTTTTGTTTGAAAAATTAGCGCCGTAGAGGCTATGATTAACACTTTGTATTATTATGTTCGTAAAAAAGGGAGAACAAAGCAGAAAAAAATCGAAATTTTACAATGACGTTGATGAGCGCTACGTCCGCGAACCCGTTGCACCACGGGTGGTTGGAGAACGTGCACCGGTGACTTACCACCGGGCACCGTCCATGCTCTTTCTCGTATCCTCCCCTCCTTCACGTCGTCGTCATCCTGTCCTAACCTAACCTAACCTAATCGTCAACCTAACCTAACCAGCCCAAGGAGCTGTAATAATGTGAGCTTCGGTAGGATTCTCATCGGCAGCAGGCAGCAGCACAAGCCGCGGAAAGTGTGCTTGACCCGCTTTCACCCACTAGAAAATCGGTTTCTACGAGGAGGATCACACTTTTCCGGCACTGCTGCCGGGCCCTCCTTACCGATCAACTCACCACAATTTTTCTTTACAGCTTTTCCATCCGCCGGCTCAATGTCCGTAACCAACACATCTGCTGCAGGCATCACGGTGCTACCGAGCGGTCCACGCGCCCTCGGGAGTCGGAGTGTGATCGACAGGACCCAACCCGGAGGACGGCGCGTTGCCACTCGGCGGCATATATCACTGCAGGCTATCAAAATAGATTCGTATTCCTACGTCTTTGCTACTTCTATAACTTCAGATTCTCCTTCTTTCTGCAGGACCGTGTCATTGTCACTGGGCAAGACTGCAGACTTCTCAGCGTGGTGTTCATCTCTTCCGCCATCTTCTATTGGTGCTTTCTCCGGGATCCCCGGGCACTGTGCATCGCACTTAGTGTTGTTCCCATATTCATAGCAGAGAGAAAGGGTGTCACTAAACAAACTAGATTTTCATCGTTTTCGTTTGCAAAAGTTCCATCCATTATGCCGGATACTATTTCGGTTATTACCTTGATTATTATAAAAAAATTAATTTTTAAAGTTTTTATAAGCAAATCTAATAATATTATTGCCTGTTTTTTCGAACATATTATAATTTGTATGTATAAGTTAGAAATCAGAATAGTTTAATAATGTCGTGTGACGTGCGTAATTATTATTACACCATATTGGGAATTAAAGTCATTAAAACGATTATTATTGATGTGGTTATAATAATATAATAATAATTTCAAATTTATATTTCTCGTTTGTGTGTCGCAACTATATTCGTTATTATAATATATAGGTTATGAGTTATAAATCATAAGTAGTCTAGGACCTAGGTACTTATTGTAAATAGTAGAATGATCAAAGTCCTATTTTATACGAATTCATATTGGAAGAATGCAATAGTATTATCATGACGTCATAATACACTGCACATCTTCGTCAAGGCAAATCAGAACAATTTTAGAATAAATTATTATGCACTGTAGTGCACGGTATTCATTGAATGCAGAAGAAATGAAAAATTACTCATGATTAAAATTATATGATTTGTATATTGTAAACAAACAATGAATACATTATAATTTTATAAGAACCTATACCTTATAACTACTAATTAAAAAATTCAAATTTCCAGCTTAAATTTAAGCGTTAAACAATAAAAAGAGTAAGGTAAAAATTTGGGTATCCGAAGTATTAACTAAAAATGTGTATTAGAGTATAGGGGCGGAGGTGGGATTTGCATGCTATATACCTACCTATACAATATACAAATCTATAATGGCCTTGAATTGTAGCGGTGTCTAATATAGAGCGTACGGGCGTAATAATAAAGGATGAGGAGGAGGGGTGCGCGTGTGTAGACGAAAGTTTTGCTTAGCCCGGGACCATAAGTATAATAATTAACAATTAAAAATTAGCGCGGCTTAGCGCTATTTTTGCGGAGTTGATTAATGGGAACGCGTGTCGCCGCTCATATAATTACACGCGAACGTCGCGGCGTATTTATGTTATAAACGAAGAGCCGTGGCGTTATTATTAAGCGCGTCGTTAACGCGTACCATCACACCCACACACCCCCCCCCCCCTTCACCATTAAACACACATATACACACAAACTTACACTCGTGACGGTGATTATATTATGATATTTAGTTCGAAGGTGTGCGCGCAATACTCTCCTCTTTCGCGTCCTTCGAATATATAATAATAATATAACTATTGTAATAATAATAATTATTGTTATAACTACGGTGGTGATGATATAATTCGCCGTCGTAATTTCCGTCGAGTGAGTTCGGCGCCCGCACATCCCTCATTGCGTGGCGGCCGCCCGAGTTTATGGCCCAAGTTTGACCGGCTGGCGCACCAAAGTGTCCGCGAACGGCAATTAATTCGATGAATAACGACCGGCTCGTACGTTATAATATCGTATTTACGCGTACCACAGAGGCCCGCCATCCGGTACATCCGGTACGCGACGATATATATACAGCGTGCAGTATATAGGTACACCCGCCACACCTCCACGAGGGTTTGCTGGGACCAGTCGGTGGGTTTTCACGACGAGAGCTTGGGGGGATATCCCTTGAAAATTCGTCATGACACGATTGAGAAAGTGTGAAATCTGCAGACTTGAGCCGCTGTCGATTCGAGAGGAGGTCAGCATTAGAGCACTTTCGAGGCGATTATATCAACTGCAGTATTTAAGTGTAAATAGGCTATTTCAAAGTAATTTTCAAAAGATATTTAAACGTCTATATTATTGGTCGTACGTCATACATTGCTTAATTATCCACGGTCCAGAAAGATTTTCAAGCAAACACATACCATGCAGTCACCAACATTATTACAAAAATTGCCAATAACAATATTATTATGTTTAACGGTTCGAAATATTAATATATTACATCAATATTTAGTTATAAATTCACGAACAGTAAATTACTATAATGAACTTTTAAAAAAATTAATATTTTGCAAAAATTAAATTTCAAACTCGTTAAAGGTATTTTGTTGATGCGAGTATAGGTATTTGTATGCTAAATCGTACTCGTTTTCAGTTAAAACGATTCTTCAAAACTATCCTTTGACATACATATACCAAAATGCGTGCTCCGACATCTTCTTGAATGATATGTCAAATGCGGTATGCGCGTCCTTCGTCTTCTGACATTTTTTACGAAAATCGCAGTATACTTACAGACCTTTAACCACTTTCCCGCGCTCTGCCAATATGATGAGTTCGTTATAACATGTTTACAACTTATATTCTACATTCTACTAATCATTCTATACTTCTACTAAATTTGTGAATTAGTTATTAATTATTATAATGTATTGATTGCATTGTTATAAAGTCATATACACATATATTATTAATTATTATATAAACATTAAACCATCAAACACTAAAGGTGACTAAAACTGCTGAATAAATCATAAAATAACGCATAACACCGATGGATACGGCATAAATATAGTTATATAAACTATACAAAGATTTCAAAATAATAGTATGTATTGTGCAAACGTCAATATAGTCAAATAGTTTATACATAATAATGTTAAAAAAAAATTCAAAACTGTACCTATTTTATGTAGGTATTGAGGTGCATGCCAAAAAATAATATTGTTTGATACATTTTGGCCCCCGTGGCCCCGTGTATACATGTCTGTACTGATATCATATTTTCTGTATAATTATTGACCTGAGTTATAATATACTAATCTGAAAAAATCTTGTAACAGGTATCTATATCTTTTGTACTAAGAAATCATCTTTTGACGGTATAAGATTTTTGACAGTTGTACAATAATATGATTTTAGGTATAATCACAAGGTAGATGGTACGACCCTTACCGAGTGGAAAATTTAATCAATTTGGGTAGTACGTATACCTACAACATAATAATATGAATATAGCGTCTACGTGATATGTTAATAACAATAATAATATGTTTGTGTATACTAAATGGGAGTATAATATAGTTTTAGATAAAAATTGTGAATATGATTATAATATAATATATTATATATGTATATATATAGTTTATTACTACTTAAACATATTTCATTTCCTGTATATTTTCACATTAGGCGTACGCTACTCACCTGCTGACTATACATATAGTGCGCTGGTACCAGAAAGTGGAAGACGTGACTATAATATAATATATATTATGATGTCCGCCAATCATTCGGGAAATCTTTCGTTTTACACATATTTTAGTAAATAGTTCAAATTAATTAAAATCAATCATATTGATATCAAATATTATTTTACGTCTAAGAACTTTTTTTAATACCAGCTTCTTTTGTCTTTCTGCAACAGATTATACTTTCGTCTTGCAGCCTTTTTATAATTTATTCAATATCAAAACCATAGTTTTCTTCAGTAATATGTGTGGTCAAAATTATTGGGACCAAAATAAATATTATATGAGGTTAGGTGGAGCTGAATAAAGGAAACTAATAAGAAAATAAATGAAAAATAATAAGCTTTTTACCTCATACAGAAATTTTGTCAACAAGTAATTAATTATAGTAAAATAATTTTAAAAAATGTGATAATTATTAATAATTTATGCTTTACATAATATTTAGGACAATATTCGATTTCTTCGTATGCGTCAAGTTCTGAAGAAACGGAAAACGAAGATGATGTAGTTCAGTTATCTCCAGTTCTAGGTCCAGCAGGAAATACATTTTAATGCCTAGATTATCAACCACTCTTGATAGATGTAAAATTAGTGATAGAGACGCTGTTCATTTGTTAACTGCGTGTGTTGAAGCCCTGTCATTGGATCCCAATATTTACGTCATAAACCGAAAATCAATTAAAAATTCCCGTGAAGACTATCGACAGAAAATATAAATTCTAAATTTCCAAAAAGGGTTGAATGAAATATTATAAATTTAGCCCAAATTAATTACTCATATGGCTTAACAAATTCAGGGTACTCCCTGAGGTTAGGTTGTATTAAAAAAATTACATTGAAAAAACAAGGACCACCCGTCGTATTCCAATGGTAATCTTTTACAATTTTTTTTTTATGACGTAAACAAAACTGTAAAATAATATTATCTACGAATTTTATAAAATCCATGTGTAAAATAAAAAATATATTCTAAGGTATTTCAAAAATTACAATTTATTTACGACGGCGCATTAAATATGCAATTTTATTACATGTCCACGTTCAACGCTTAGTTAGTTCTTGAAATTATGTAATTAGATAACCTGCATATTCCACATTGAGCTATTGATAATATGTTAATTATATGTTTCAATGTTTGTATATCTAATTACTGTATTGATATATTTCATTAACTATTAATATTTTTCAATCATAATTTGGCGGAGTTTATAATTAATAATAAAATATACATCTGAAAAGGATGCTCATCAGTAATATATTATGGTAATAATGCCAAAACATGCAGTTTACCCACGTAACAATTAATAATAGTCTATGAAAAATTGTTATTTTGCTTCTCTGCAGTTTATTTAAATTGATATTTCAAACAAATAGTGCGTGTTAACATTTTTAACATACTTTTATATTATATACTACCTACGTCAGAAAATTTTTTTTTAAGTTTGTTTTTATTTGGTTTTAAAATATTATAATAAATATACTATTATTTAGAGTTTTTACAAGAGATTTTTTTAATTTTCTGGGACAATTTGTTTTTGATACTATTATACGCCTTGTCCTATATAATAAATATTATATCATTAATATATTCGAACTGTGTCGACAGTCGCGGGTACGGTGCAGTGAACTCTCAGCCGGAGAGGGTACACTCGAGTCATGAAGGGCTAATACGTAAGAGTATATGAGGACTTTGAGGAAGTTTTCCCCTCCATTCGTATAACGGTGTATAATGTGTTTGCACGAGGCTGTCGTTCTTTCGGATTACAAAGCTCGCTGTAGTGGCACCTTCCGGCTCTCACCGCGTGTTGACCCTGAGCGGTCGTATAAATTACGATTTATTTAAACTTTTTGCCGCGCCCAAATCAGCAATAAGCTGGATGAGGGTTTTTTTTCTCGTTTTCCATTTGCATTTTTCACGATCATCGTGCCTCGTGCAACACGCTCGTTTAGCTCCAGAAAACCTCGACGCTAATCGCTAATAAAAATTACTTATTAGGCACCCCGGGACGAGAAGGACAGTCAAATTTTTTTATGCTCCGTACACTGACAGTTTATGGTATGATCTCAGCCGACCTCAGACGTGAAATTCAAGTATACCTACATCATATAGCATCGTTATACTATAAGCCAATGAGGATTTTTTTTCTAGTTTTCCATTCACATTTTTCACAATCATCGTGCCACGCGCAATAGCACAACACGCGCATTTAGCTCCAGAAAACTTCAACGCCACTCGCTATTATAATTAGCAATGGCAGATCTAGAATTTTCTTATGGTGGGTGCTCTGTTGATAATAAAGCTCTTTAGGTACTTACTTAGTTGCTTATCATGAATAACTTCGGGGTAAAAACAAAATTAATCTATTTTTTGGTAGTACGTAGGCTACACCACAGAGATCTACAGTGTGATCACGATAAGTGGAAAAAACACTCAATAACTATGTGCAGGCTTCATATATTTCAATTCTGCTTTTTTGGTTAACTAATAAACATTATTATACACATTTTAAAATAATTAGACTATTTTTATGACGGTTAATTTTGCGCATGCGCACAAAAACCTTTTTTTTTAAATAGCATGATCTATTTTTAACCACAAATGATTATTTTTTGTATTTTTTAAAGAAGTTTAGAGGTTGAATTTCTTTTCTAAGTTGAAAAATGACCGAGTCTTAATAGCAATTTGAATTTATGTTATTTGTACGGGTATAAGTGTATAATTATAACATATTATGAAATACGTAGTTAATAATAATAAATACATAATAATAAAAATAAAAAAGGGGGTCAAGTGGATGTCACTCCGCTGTACAGTAGGTTACAATTAGATCACTGTATAATGGATGGTATTAAATTTGAATTCAATGATATAATATTCTGGAATCGATTCTGGGCGGAGACGGTATGTCAGTCTAGGATATTTGAAATTATATTGTTATTGTTATTTTACGGTAGCTGCCAAGTTGAATTAATATTATTCATATTATTTAATTATTAACCTAAAATGATCAGTGATACTTGAAAAATATTATAATATATACTTTTACTCGTTAAAATTGATTTTAATATGTAATTTCGTCCAAATTTGAACTTAAAATGTCTGTAAAAAATAACTGTGTTTATATATTTTTTAGATTTTTTGTTTACAGTATGTACCTACTATTAATTAGAATCTTTATTTTAAATTTTCAATCCTTAGTTATAAAAACTGACCATTTTATAATTGTTTAATTACAATGATTGATAATTTTCGAGATTTTGATGAATTTTATCAAAATTCGAACTTTAAATGCTTATAAAAAAAATGTGTGACTATGTATTTTTAATATTTTTCAGTTGCTATTGTAACAATATATCAGGAGCCTTGTATTAAATTTTCATTATTTTTTGCCCAACGAATAAAAATGTATTGGTATTTATATAAAAAAAATAAAAAATTGAAAATTGAAATGGTCCGTAAAAAGCTCAAAAACAGTCAAAATATATTCAAAATTAGACGGTGTATAGAAAATGCTTATATAAACATTCAATGAAATTTCCAAGCATCTACAGTTATTCGTTTTTGAATTGCAACAAAATAAGAAAATCGCTACATGAGAAATCGAGTGAATATCGAATCTTGTACAAATTTGAACTTAAAATGCTTATAAAAATTTATGTTGACTTGCTTATAAACATTTTTTCATTGATAAAATTAGGCAAACTTATGAGGAATCTTGTATTACATTTTCAAACCTTAGATATAAAAAGACATAGATATACGATTAAATTTTCAACATTTTTTACCTAACAAATAAAATTTTATTGACATTTATAGAAAAAAAAACTAAAAAAATTGGAAACTGAAAATGTCCGTTAACAGCTAGAAAATGCTTATATAAACATTCGGTCAAAATTTCATGTATCTGCGGTCATTTATTTCAGAGTTATACCAAAAACCAAAATTGATTTCGTCGAAAATTGGTTTTCCGTAAAAATTCCCGTTTTTCCCTTAATTTTTCATTTGTTTTTCACGGCGCTTTTGAAAACTACTGGGAAATTTAACTTTTGACCACCCAAAGTACCAACTAGATTCACTTTCCTATCAGAAAAGGTACTATTGAAGAAAATCAAAGCATTTTTTCTGTCCTAAAAGGTGATGACAGACACAAAAATAAAAAAATAAAAAAATAAAAAAATAAAAAAACACACATCATTATAAAATCAATACATTTATCGCTCCGCTCGGAATCTAAAACAAAAAAAATAATCTGTGGTTGAAAATGGATCATGCCATTTAAAAAAAAAGTTATTGTGCGCATGCTCAAAATAAACCATCACAAAAATAGTCTATTTAAAAATATTTAACCTAACCAAAAAAGCAGAGTTGAAATATATGAAGCTTGTACATAATTATTGAATGATTCCACTTATCGTGATCACACTGTATACTACACTCTCCCACCATCGGTTGAAGCCTGAAAATCGGTTGGCAATTGTATGATGTTTTAATTGGTAAACAAGATTAATTTTGATTTAGGTTGTATTGTATTTTATTATTTCTATACATATTGTTATAAAAAAAAATAAATATATTTCACATAATTCATCTAACATTTATTATTTTATTTTACCATTAAAACCTTTGTTACTCCTAGTACATTTAATATAATAAATTAAATTGTTTGCCAACCGGAAAAATGGCAGCCATAAATTTATATCAGCTCCATGGATAACAATGTAAATTATATAGGAGTTACTTATCTATTGTAGTATAGAAGTCTGTGGTCTACACTTGAAGTCTACAATTAATACGTTTAGTCTTACATGATAACTAATATATAGGTAATTTATATTTAAAATAAAAGGTCAATAATATGCTGAACGATAATTGCCGGTAATTAGGCATCCCGGAGAACAGTCACGCGTTATATACGCGCCGTACAGTGACGGTTTATGGAGTGATCTCAGCTGCACTCGAGTGTACAATTCAAATATACCACCACTATGACCTATATCATGTAATAATATATAACACTATTGTGACTTGCAGGTGCATAACGTTATCTGTATGTGTTTCTTTAATCACGAATCAGACAATATATTACCTATCTTAGAAAATAATATTGAACATTTTAGATTCTGAGTGGAGCAGGAGCTGATTTTACAATGATGTTGTGTGAGATATTTTTATTTATTTATGTTTTAGTGTCTGTCAATTTGAATGGAGCAGTAAAAATGCACCGTTTTTGAACTTTGAGGGAGGTTTCAGCTAGTGGTAGCAAATTCTATCTTACTTTTTTCATCTTAACTTTTTTACATTTTACTATTATTTTCAACAAAAATCTTTATTTTATATAGTTTTTAAATTAAATATGCCCTGAAGCAGTAAACTTTTCCAAAAAATGTTTATGTATAATAGTATAAATATTGAAAAAATAGGTATTCTTTTTAGTTTTCACATTTCATAAGTAAAATTATCATAACACGGGGTCCTGGGTAGGCTTTTTAGCTACACCATTGTCTTGGATCATTTTTTCGGTCTCTCTTGTAGTAATAAAATATAGTTGCAATAATAATATAATAATATAATAAAATATTAAAATATGACGCTATAGCAGGCTGTACCTACTGTATTAAATTTACTTTTTTCAATTGAAAAATTGGAAATAACTGTAAATAAGATGAAAGTGTATACTGTATACCGATAGCAAGATATCAGTGGTGTTGTAGGTTACGTATATTTCTATGTATTATAATAATATAATACTATTGCAAATACTTTCCACGATTGCAGGTTACGCATAGGATTTTATATTTTGGCTAATTACTATTCAGATTGGCGATATTAAAGTGGAATATTTAATGTTTATATCAAGTGTTACTCTCGGGTAAATGGTATAAAAAAAAACTAGTACATCATTTAATTTGATTACATTATTATTGATGTACTCGTTGTTTTACGAATTTTGTTGTATTTATTTAATACGAATTAATTTGTTTTGATTAGGTACATCTGAAATTAACACAAAACAAACAAATCAATGGAATTTGTATTATTTGCGACCTCCTACTTGTATTTGTACCCTACTTGTTAGGTACTTACAATATACCATCCAATATAATATATACATATATAAACATATTTTGAATCCCTTCACATAACATTTATTAAAAATACCTAGCATACTAATTGTGATAAAATGAAAATGAATCATCTTATTCGTGGATATTAATGAAAATTAAATACTTTATCAAATTATATAATACATCAAGTGCACGGTTTGTATATACATATAATATTTTATACTTACCATTGTTTTTATTCAAACATGAAATATATTGTGTAATATTATTTAATTTAAATAAACCTTTGGAAATTGTTTATACCAACACTCAGTACAATACAATTTACATATTATTAAAAACCAAGATAAAAAGCGGAGTACATGTTTCGATTCGGTAGAGGAAACCTGTAGATTAGGTGTATCATAAAGAAAATATTTTATTTCAACAGTTGAACCTGCCTAGTTTACAGGATATTATATTGTAAAACATTATAAAATATTATTATATTATGATGGTAGAAATGTAATGAAAAAATTCTTAGCAAAAACATGTTTTCGTTATAATAACATTGTACTCAGTTTTAACTTTCATAGGTAGATACCGACTCTGCTGAAATCCCAGTTTTGGGCTTCTTGAAACTATTATACTAATAAACCTATCATGTTAATATATTATTGAATAGAACACTATCTGTAGGTACAAGCATAAAATATTGCAAACAGAAAAATATAAAATATGGGAGACGCATACAAATCGATCTTAACTGAATACGTAGGTATTATGGAGGCACTATGTAGACAATATTAAACATATTAATATATTATATTTATTTATTTATTTATTTATCAATTTAACGGGCGAGCCCAATTACAATAGTATGTGGAACATAAAATAGTATGTACATAATGGTAGTTGTTGAATATAAATAGTATAAAATATATATATAATGGTTGGTGTGGAGGTATAAAAATATTTTAAGTGAATAAATTTCTAAGATATAAATTAAATGAACTCACAGAATAACAAATAAAAAGATCGACATTATAATTATTTACATGTTGCATACATCTAATTAAAGGGGTGTTCTTACCATATAAAGTGCGCTGGAATGGCATATAAAAGGTGTCTGTCTGTCTAGTTGAATGACCAGGAACTAGAAATGATATATTTGACAAAAGATCAGGACAGTAAATATATCAATTTAATAGTTTAAATATAAAGCTAATATCGTTTTTAATCCTTCTGTTTTGAAGAGTATCAATGTTTAGATATAGTAACAATGGTTCATATGAAGTGTGAGGTAAACGTTTAATATTACACTTGATGGATATAAGTCTCAAGAAACGATTTTGAATCGCCTCAATAGAATAAATTGGACCTAGTGTGTATGGAGACCAAATTATAGAATTATAATCAAAAATTGATCTAACTAAAGCGCAATAAAGTGATTTTAGTGCTAAAGGATTATCAAAATTATTACAACTACGCATTATAAAGCCAAGCATTGATGACGCTCTATTCTGAATATGGACATGGTGATCATTGAATGAAAGAGAGGAGTCAAGATATACACCTAAATCTTTAATTAGATTAACTCGTTCTAGTTCTAGTTCAAAGCTTAGTAATAGCATAGAAACATGCATTCCACAAAATCAGGTGAAGATAATAACTACCTATGTCATAAAATAACAATAAGTA
>JANEHU010002371.1:0-11065 GCA_027563435.1 Nasonovia ribisnigri | reverse complement strand
AACTTTATTTAATTGTAATAAGTAAAATATTATACTTTTTTTTAAAAAAAAATAATGATAGTTATTATGAAAAAAATTGTATAATTAATAAACTAAAATGTCTTATTACATTGTTTTTAAAATATGATTTGAAAATTTAAAAGTATTGTGTAATTTAATTTTTATTGATATTAAATGTAAATGCCTATAAAAAAAAATGTGTTGAAGTATTTTTAGATTACAGTATGAACTGTTTATGAGAAATTTTCAATCTTTGGGTACAAAAGTTTAACTATTCATGATTTTCAACTACAATGAATTTGAACTTGAAATATTCATAAAAAAATTATAGGCTAAACATGAAATGTCACATACCAAAATGTTCAGGAAAGCCATTTAAAGTTTTACTATTTTTCAAACATAAGTTATTTTTTAGTAGAATTAGAATGTACTTATTACAATGGCAATTGTTATTATATTTTGCTACAGTCCAAAATTGAATTTATCAGTTTTGCCAAATAGTGTATGCCTGGTTAAAATAAAGACTCATGTTAATATATCTGTTCAAAACAATTGTGTGATACATCTAGTTTTCTTAATTGAACATATAAAACCAATTTTTGAATAAGTGGACATATTTTTTTAGCATTTTTAATCTGTGTCTTGATTTTATTTTAAAAGTATTAGTGATCATATGATTAATTAAAATAGTCTGGCTATCTGAAATTTTCCATCATCAATAGAAGGGGTTTATATAGGCAAATTCTATATATTTTAATTATTCTTGAGTGCTTCTATTATTATATCTATATGATACAATTTATTTTTTAAATTATTTTATCAAACAGTAAATTTAATAATGAACGCATTGTGTATTTTATCATATTGGACCATCACCATATATTATTATTGGCATACAGTTTTAAAGGTGTTTTCTATAGGCAACCCTACTGCACATTCAATATTTTCACATTTTCCTGGCAAACCGTTGCATACATAAAAATTGTCTACTCAATTATTATTTATCATTAATTATTTAACAGTCCAAATTCTGATATTTTTTATGAAGTTTTGTCCAAAAACTTAATTTTTTAATTTTTATTATTACGTTTTCCAAAAATTTATCTCTATCACTAAATCCTTTAATACTGGCCCCATCCATATAAAATCTTCAAGGATCGACGCAGTTTCGTCCCTAGATGATTTTCCAATTAGTAAAATTTTTTAACTAAATTATTTAGACTATAAGTAGTGTTTCAAATCATATCGAGCATCATGCGGCAATGATATGATATATTATAAATTTGAAAAATTCGTACGAAAAAAACTATTATGTCTTCAGCTATAAAAGTTACGTCCCTAGACAATGGTTAGGCCCCTCCAAAAAGTCTCCCGTAGTTGGGGTACCTTCGACTCCCCCCCAAAAAAATATTTTTGAAAAACCTTTCTCGTCGTTCTACGTGTCTGAAACTCGATATTCTAGTATTTTGGAGGATGCTGATCAAAAGTGGTGTCTTTTGTTGAGACCGTAGGAGCCTTTTTTATCCCTCTTTTTGGCGTCCGAAGTTAGGATTTTGCAGTTTTTAGACTTTGTCACCACGTAACACTTAGACTTTGGGTGATTAGAGCAGTTTTTTTCTATGCATCATTTAGACATTTTTGTCAAAAATCGAACGGCACCAAAACTGAAGGAATCGGACGTTTTGTTGAGAAGTTATGATTTTCTTTTTCTTTTTTGGCACTTAGATTTTACGTATTTTCCAAATTTTTTGAACTTGAGTTTTTGTTCAATCTTTTTGAAATTCGCATGCTGACTTATAAATGGCATGACGAGTCATAAAGGTTCTATGATCAAAATGCGTAGGATCATTATTTACCCCGTAATCGGGGTGCAAAAATAGTTGAAAATCGAATTGCTTGTTTTTTCGTATACGCATACGTTTCTTTATGATATACCCCTGTATAACGGTTTAACAATTTATTTTTATGAACTTTTTTTTCGTTAGTACTCATAAAAAAATTCTACGTAAAAATAGTTTATTTAGATGTAGTTTTTCATCAAATCACATCGAGAATACATCTATTCAATGTTTATAGTGTTTATACCCCTCGTTTAGCATTAAGAATTTAATATGTAAGCAATTTCGTTGTATATACGAATATACGAGATATAATCATCAATTTTAAAATGTACGACGCAGTCGGTCGATCATTTGATCGTAAGCCATACATTTTCTATAATAAGTTGTTTTACTCAACACTATATTTTATGATCCTTCATTAAGTAATGCTTTAATAACTATTCAGTATTTGACTCAATCAATAAATTAAATTCATCAACCAAAACTGCGTTGATATTTGATTTTCATTCCTTAAGAAGAACCATCTACCAAACAATTAAATAAGTGAACAAGATTTGTCTGGAACGGGATATAATAGTGTTAAATATGAACAATTGTCAATTGTTCATATAGGTAATTGATGAACTTAGAATTTCAATCATTAAAATTAACGGTATAAAGGCCTCGAAAATACTTATAATTAAATGTATTTTTTTCTGCATGTATAATAGTAATATGAAAAGTACCAAAATCTACTAATGCTGAACAATAGGTGTAGTAAATTACAAAATTACATATTATAGTATATTAGTTTTATATTCAGAACTTGAGAACTGTAGTGATCGTCCGTTTGTGGATGAGATTAATCCCACATAGGAGAATGGGTAATGGTAAAATTTAAAGGTATCGATAGGAAATTTTATGGAGATTCCATTTACACAGTCAGTGTAACGAATTTTTTAGTAAATAAATAGATAGGTTTCAAAAAGAATAAAAAAATTAAAAAACAATACAAAATTCGCTTTATCAATTATCATAGGTATATTATAAATTATGATAATGAATTATTAACCATGGTTTATAAGGTTACCACTTCGAATGCAGACAACTAATAATTGCGGTTAGGTTAAATTTTGATATTTTTTTAATTATTTTAATATTTTCAATTTTGTATTTTTGAACTTTTTTAAGTACCTAGTTTCTGTTTAATTAAATAATGTTAAGTTCACTACAGATACAGAACACAAATTTGATTAACATTTTGATGATTGTAACAATATAAGTTACAAAATAAAGTATGTACAATCATAAAATATTATATTTAATAACAGGATTAAACATTAGTTGTTAATGTTTTGTTTATATTTACTGTGAGTAGGTATGAAGAATTTTGTATTAAATGAATTCCATTGGTGATTCTGTTTCATATTTCGGCCACAAAATCTTTACTTAACACATGCAAGTGTAATCGATTCATAGATGTAAAAGCAAACAACAAACACATTCAAACCTTCATATCATGTAAGTTCTATAGTGTTAAAATGTATTACTTATGAAAGGTTTATTGAAAGTTATTTATATTGTTATTTTTTTCTTTTCTCATAGACATAAAGTGCATACTTCATTCAATAATAAAGAAGCTGCTACTTCAGGTCTGCGTTCCATATTAAATGACAGAATTCGGTGTTTCCGCAGGAGTTCATTTTCTGTGGCTGGTTCAGATATTAAATATGTGATCTATTATTACTAAACATACTTTGTTGGTTTTTATTTATTGTCTTATTATACTTTTACACTATTTAAATGCAAATTTCATCTATAAAAATAAAAAATTGAAATAATGATTCTTATTGGAAAATGGATATTTATATTCCTATAAATAATTATTTTGTATTCATACCTAAATTACAGACTTAAGACTTGTATTAATATATAAACTTTAGTTAAGTCATTTAATTTAATTTTTGTATAATCATGAAATACGAAATACTGAATCTGTTCACTAAAGTAAACATGTCACATCTTTTCTACTCAACAATGTATTCTTCAATTCATATAGCTTGACAAATATATTTTGACTATTTAATGTATAATTGAATGTTTTTTTTCTTGTATTTAATAACAAAAATAACTAATAAGTAACATATAAAATATATGTATTATAATATAATTTACAACTGATTTTAACAAGTATGTATGTTTTTGAAACTGCATTTAAGTCAAAAAATATTACGAATAATAGTTCTTGAAAAATTCACACATCTTTTTTCAATACTTATTAGAAATATACAATATTATTACAAGTTCTTTGTTACACACATTTAAACAACAAGGAAGAGATTTAGGGAGGCTTAGCACCCTCAAACTGCATTTTATTTCCTACAAATGTTTATGATTATTTTAGAATGAATAATAATTTAAGCAATAAAATGTGACATATAGAATTATTCAAAAGTAAATTGTATAAATATAAAATTGGTGATTAAAATACATTCAGTATTTTTAATATACCAAAAAAAGTATCTAGACCTACGCATACAGTTATTAGTTTATTACTATTGAAAATTAAAAAAATCAAAACAATCCTAGTTTATTGGAAAGCATAAAAGTAAGTAAATTAAATAAGGTATTTATTTGTGCAGCTGCAGTTCCTCTAATATTTTAGACCTAGTTGCATTAATAGTTAGACATTACACAGATTCACCAATGACCTCACAAACATATTATTTTTGGTCTCTCAGGTATTAATTGTTGTGAGTAGCTTCAATGTTTTCTATTATATTGTGTAATGACATCTGCATTGTTGCAGCTACAGTTGTGCATGAGAGCAAAGTATGATATAACTTTGTAATTTCTGCTGAACAGGTGTCACAAGTGGTAAGTAAATATAATATAGCGTCCATATATATTTTACTTTCATAATATTAAAATTTTTGTAATGGCCCACGCTGGAATTTTCCAGCAGGGCCTCATATTTATCAAATGTCTATCTACGAATACGGTCTCTAATCAAGATTTTCCCTACTTATTATTTTATACTTTACTAAATTTTCAATTTTCATTCACGTTTTCTCGGTGACCTGGTGGTCCAACGACAATTTACCACAGAAGTTAAAATATTCTACATGAAGTTCTACACTAGAATCAGTTTTTTATTTTTCCAAAAAATCGTTATTTCAAATTTTGGGTTTTCAAAAATCGTTCGACCTAAGTACGACGTTTAAAAATCTTTAATAACGGTTTTTCGAAAAATCAAAAGCATACAACTTATGAAGCTAGTTATGGGGATCAATTTTATGTCTTACGACTTTCGTCCTATCTCTCACGGGTTTCCCGGAAAACACTTCGTAAACGAGAATTTTCATTTTTCGATTTACGAATTATACAATAATATTTGAATTTAAAAATACATAAATTTGAATTTTACAATAATTGCACAATAATATTTGAATTTTAAAATACATAAATTTGGGAATTATTTGGGAATTTTTACATTTCACTGTTGGTACTCTTGCATTTTCAGTTGGCCCCGATTTTTGCGTTTCTTCCATGAAAATTTCGTGATAAAAAATCTGGTTGTTATCACGGGGTCCAACTGCCCGAGCCCCCTCAATTTCTCTTATCTATCCGTGCGCAGAGCCCACAGGCTACATATCCACAATCTCCACATCCTGGCACTTTGTAAGTACCAAGGTGTATTTATACACCTAAATACACCTTTGGGTAGTACAACTTATTGTGGCAGTAGGATTATAGATACAAAATAGGAGTGGGAACTAGAGACCTCAAATTCATTCTAGAAATTCGCTAGGGTAAAAACATATCCGGGATGTAATGAATAATTTTAACCAGTCTATAAGACGGTCATACCACGATGATAACACTCTGCTTGATCGGGAGAAAAAAAGTGGCTTATTTTTCGACGGCAATTTTGTAGTTTAAATAAAATCCACCGTGAGCACCACAAGCTTCGAAGGCCGGTTGTTATTCAATAATAGCATTATAACCAGTATGTAATTATGCATTATTTTCATTTTAAATCGTAATTTATAAATAAATTAATATTTTATTTAAGATGAAAAATACACTTCAATATCCTATAAAAGTTCATACAACAAAATTTCAAATACCTAGTTTTTAATGTAATTTTTAGCTTTACTTATATTAAATTTGTTTTTAATTTAAATTTTATATTTAAATTTTTATGTTTAATTTGTCTCAATTGTGTACAATGCTCATGTGTATAAGACATTTTTAAGTAAATGTTTATTTTCCATATAGTTTTAAGTCTTGTGACTATAAATTATATCCTGATTTGGGTAGTATTTTTAAATTTTTTATAAATTATACAAATTTCAATAATAAACTAGATTTATTGGTATTCGTTTAGTATGTGACCTACCGGTCACGTGACCTACCATATAGGGTGATCGTTTTATATGCGTGACCTACCGGTCCGATAATTAATTTAAAAACATTCAAATTAAAAATTATATAATTAGGCGTTATTTTATTATTACAGATTACGGATTATATTCAATATCAGTCAAAATATATTATTATTACAGATTACGGATTATATACAATATCAGTCAAAATTAATTTAAAAATAGATAAAATTATATAATTAGGTAAATATTTAGGTTTAGGCATATTAGTATAAAAAAAATTCATAAAATTAAATTATGTTTGGCAATACACTTTTTGTACATCGCTTAAAAATTTAAAAAAAATTGTATCTTGCCTGTTGATAGATCGATACCATGCCTCAATTAAATTACGTGGCAACATTTCAGCTGATATTCCATGCATTTTTCGTAGGATTTTAGTTTTCAATACTCCCCATGAACATTCAATTGCTTGTGTGTGAGCTCCAGTAGTTGGATCAACAACATTTTTTGAATGGTTTATTGTTCTATGATCATAGCCTATATTTTTTAAACAAGAATATGCTCTCCATTCATCTGACATAATAGAACCAGGTAATATTTCTTTTTCGATAATCGGAATTAAAGTTTCTCTATCACGTTTAGGTCACACACTAAACCCAGTAATACAGGTAGGTCACATACTAAATTCGATTTTCAACTGGTAGGTCACATACTAAACGAATACCGATTTATTATCAACATAAACAAATATGTTATAGGAATATTATAATAAAGAAAAATTAGTATAATATTATACATTTTTATAAAAATTTAAAATTGAATTAACATGTACATAATAGTTATTATTATGTATAATAACTATAATAATTAATAATATAATATTATTAATAATTTTTATTTTAAATTATAATACTTATTTAAAATATTAATATCAGTATCATAAATATAATAATATATTACTGTGGAACTATTTAGTAATTATCTACTTTAAATTTAAAAATTTTCATAAATGTTGTTTAGTCTATTGTGGTCTTACACCTTTGGTGCTCGAAATAATGTGATATTCTTTGCTTCACTTATCCCGTCTTACAGCCTGGCACAAAACATTTATTTGGCATTTTATAAATTAATTTACTATTAAACTTTTGAAAATATAGGAAAGCCTATTGAGTCTGCCAGTAGTAAATATAAAATAACTAATGTTTAAATGGACAGTCAGAGTTCTTACAATAATTCTATTAAATTTGGAACAATATTGGGAAGGGATTTCTATTTTAAATACTGTTTGTTTTGTTATGACTGGAAGTCTACCTCTATGTATTTATTATATTGAATTATGAAATTCAAACAATAATACTATATTATAACTTCCATTTATAATAGCAAATAATTAATGTTTGTTATGACTGAAATCTGGAAGTCTACCTCTATATATTTATTTTATTGAATTCATGCCTATATATAATATTTTTATTTATTTCAACTTGCATGTATGATATAATCATATTTCGTATGAATTATGAAATTTGATCAATAATACCATATTATATAGTTCATTTTCAATACACCTTATAGGAAATAATTAATGTAACCGGCCTTCGAATACTGTGGCGGTGCACGGCGGTATTCATGTTAACTAAAATAGTGCCGTCGAAGGATAAGCCACTTTTTTCACGGAGTGTTATCACCTTCTCTTCTCTACATCGTGGTTTGTCACTATTGTTATCACTTATTATCGCTATTACCACAGAATAACTTACTACTTAACTATTATCATGTTAAATATATATATTCTTGTAAATAAAATTACTTATTGTATGTATAATATATTTATTGTGTGAATGTACCTAATTACTAATTATAATGTACCTAATTACTATGTATAATGTATTAATTATTATTGCTGATGGTTCTAAAATAAAAAAAAATAAAAAATGTATAATAACTGGCTGGTGGTGACTGGTGGCACACAGGCTGGGAACGCGCGTGAATGCGCGAAAACGGACCAATTTGTAGGCGCGTGGCGCGTTCTTTCGCTGGACAGAGTATAGATAATAATGACTAGATGACTTTGATTTCAAGAAAAAGATATTTGTAATTACTTTCAAGCTGTGTTATAAACACGGACTAAGATAGTACGGACTGGAAACGATAATCATATCACCGGGCTGCTTATGGTTATGGTGAGGCGTATATCGGGGGGAAAAAGTACCATGGCTCGCGCTCTATCTATGTTCATATTAATGAACCATTTATTATTACATTATTACATATTATTATGAAATACTTTTTCAGTTTTTTTTTGTTTCTCCAGTGTCTCGATCCTGTAATTGAATAATCCTATTCAATTTTTGTCCTGATCATTTTCTCCACTGATTTTGACCGCGCTTCCAAAAGATTGAATTTATTGAATATAGGTGGCGTGCGAGGCTAGGTGGTACTATTTCTCTCCCCGTTTCGTCTCTCCCAAACCTTAACAGGCCCGGCTCCCCGTCACCCGCCCACCCGTTCGTTACCAGTCCATACTATCTTAGTCCGTGGTTATAAATTAAAACTAAAAATTAGTATTGATAATATACGGCGTTTTTTCTTCAATTGTTAGTGATTAGTACATTTTGGTATGCTACAGAAAAAAGCCGCAACCAGAATTACCGGCATTTTTGACAAGTAACCTATTCTAAATAATTAAGTACATACTTAATATGAATATCAAAACAAGCATATCTTGGTGAATTAAAAATTTTAAATAAAATTGAATAGTTCCGTTGCATTCATGAGTATATTTCATTAAAAATATATGTATTTTACTTTGAAAAATATTGCAGTATTTATGAAAATAGAACTACCAAAAACTACTAAATATAAAAATTCATTTTTCTCGAAATGCATGAAAGAATTTATGGCATTCTTCCTTAGGACGGCAGAATATCTATCTACATAACAAAACTAAAACCGGTTAATTCAAGGTCTTTTTGTTACTTAATCAAACGTAGATATAATATATAATGTATATGGATTGAAAAGTACATATACGACAATAATTAAAACACCCTTAAATGTTTATGCAATCTACGGACCTAGAAGTTTGTCTTAAAGACGTACAAAATATATTTTCAGTTGTGACCAGAATCCGTTGGTAGTTACCCGCAGGGTATAATAACAATAATATAATTGTTACCAATAGTAGTAGACATATAGTAGTTAATACAGCATTTATAATTTTTGAATACATTTTTATTTTTTCAATTGTATCTTCTTCAATCTATAACATAAGAATAGTTATTAATTATTATTATTTTCACTCGAAAACTTCTATGAAACTTACTGGAATGATACAAGATTGATTACTATCTTCTTCAATCTCTAACATAAGAATAGTTATTAATTATTATTATTTTCACTCGAAAACGTCTATGAAATTTAGTACTTACTGTAATGATACACGATTGACTTTTAAATCCGTCCATATGTGACGAGCGAAATATAATATTGAACAATCAATAAATTTATAAATTTTTTTTCAATATATTTACTTATATTATAATAAAGCGGGTTTCCATGTTCCTAATATTTGTTATTACTTATTAGCCAGTTAAATAAGTTTGTTTGAGCAATAATATTATTGTAATATATAATATTTAGATTTAAATAAAATCACGAGATAACTATATAATAGGGAGAAAATACGCGGCAGGGGAAGGTAATAGTATTAGTGAGATAAGTTTGTATCGAATCAAAAATTACGTATAATAAGACGATACGTAATGTATGGTGAATATGCGGGGTTGACGACCTATTTCAATGGGCAAAGGGACGCAGCTGCCGAGACCGGTTGCCTGTGTCCTTCAGAGACATTACGGATCAATAGCCCCCGCTACGACGTCGGTGCTTGACAATGTGTTGTACAGTAGAACTTCCATATATAGTGGTCACTGAAGGGACTGTAAATAATGACCGCTATTTAGAGGTGCCCGTCCTACAGAGGTGACCGCTAACAGAAGTTCAAGACCTTCCAGGTGACCGCTATATAGAGGTCATACAAATTTTAAAAATATTAAAAATTATATAAAATTAAAATTAATTTATTAATAATTAATTATTTTATTAAAAATTGGATTTATGATTTACGAAATAATGTAGGTAGGTACAGTTAAAAATTAAAAAAAAATCTCATAAGCTTTTATAAATAAGTACATATTAAAATTTAAAAAAATGAGTTATATTAGTTTGTTTTAGATTCATTTGATTATTTAAACACTTTTTTTCAAAATAAATTTCTGCGGTTTTTAACATGTCATAACCATCTATGTCACCTTTTTGAAGAGTGAAAGCTGATAATTGTTTTATTTGAGTTAAAACCTCAGAATAGTTTGATACAGTGTACTCGGGTTCTTCAGTTTTTTCAGTTTCTTCAGTTTCTTCATGTGTTTCCTCTTCGTCATAATCTGTTATTATGAATGACTTGATATCAGTATTATCTTCTTCAGTTCTTAGATTTTTGTCGACCCAAAAAAACTCTTCACCTTGCATATGAGTTGGCAGCATATTAACTAATTGTTCACCAACAATTATTTCGTTTTCAAGATCTGTGTTATCTAAATCTACAGGCAAATTTTCCAAAATAAAACCTGATTTTTTAAAACATTTAGTAACACAACTACCAGTTATTTGCTTTACAGACTGTTTAATTCACATCAAAGCGTCTAATACAGTAATGCTTTTTGCAAGTTCATCAGCATCTTTTACTACGTCTATCTGTGATAATATTCGCCTAAGTATCATTTGTCGGTAAATAACTTTAAAATTTTGGATTATACCTTGATCTAGAGGCTGACAGTGTGACGTCGTATTTGG